>VWZP01005797.1:146054-181713 GCA_013396995.1 Dicaeum eximium
AGCACTCAATATCTCCTCATCTCTGCCCGCGGCTGCGGAGGGGGTGAGCACGGCCCAGCCCGGGGTCCTCCCCTGATCCAGCTCCCCCTCAGCCCCCAGCACAGGTTTTGGGCCTCCTCAGCAGCTGCTTGAGCTCTGGTTTCCACACACAGAGCCCTGCACAAGGAGGTGCCCGAGGAACCCTCCCCTTGTGCCACCACTGCCATGGCATCATCCACAATGAGCTGACTTTAATGATGCTGGTTCTAGAGCAAACACCACCCCAGTGCCTCTCCTGCACCGTGCTTGGCCAAGGACTTCCCAATCTTTGCACTCCCAGAGGGCTGTGGCTGTATTTACATATGGTGGAACACACTGAGCTGGAGGAGCCTGGCCAGCCTGGTGCTGCTGATGGAGAACCTGCTCTCTGAACCACCACACAGACTGCAGCAGGCACCTCCCAGGAGGGGGAAACTGCACCCCACTTCCAGCTAAAAACACCCGCTTTGCCTAGCTGTGGATCTTATGGATCTCCACAAGCTTCCCCCAGAAATCCCTCATGGCAGCGAGGATCCTTCATGACTGGATAATTCATACAGCTTCCCTTTGCACGCCTTTCCTCCCTGGGCCCTGCAGCCATCTTACTTCTCCCTCTTGCAGAATGTTCCAAACACAAAACGTGGGCCACACGTGGCTGTGCTCACACAGAGGCACTGCTCAAGATGTGGCTTTGTGGTGCTGGGTGCAGCCCCCACTGAATCACTGAACAGTTTGGGTTGGAAGGGGCCTTTACAGATCATCCAGTTCCACCCCCCTCTAAAGGCAGGGACACCTTCCACAAGACCTTCCAGCAGACCAGGTTGCTCCAGTTCATGAGCAAAGCCCTGAGACCTTGCAAAGCCTCCAGGTGATGTGTGCAGAAGCTGGGGCTGTGGCAGGTGCCCAGCAAGCCCAGCAGCCCTTCAGGCACACCAGGTCTCTGCTTCAGCACTGCACAAAGGCACCCTTATGTAAAAATGTGATCAAAGTTTTATACTTGTACAATTTCCTACCAATAAATCACACAAATGGATATCTACACCGGGTAATAAAACTGAACGGATTCTAAAACCGATTGGTAAAGTTGCTCATAAATTGTTGTTTTTAGCAAGCTGTAAACAGGAGCTGCATAAGCACCAAGTGAGTCTTAGGAAGGACTCTGCACACAGAGGTGCTCCAGCTGCTGCCTTCAGAGAGAAGCGCTGGGTTTGGGCAATGTTTGGAATCTTTTGCTATTGCCCAGCATAAACATTCTATCTCCAGCTCTGTATCCTAGCACCAGCAGGAGAGGAGGGAGCAGGAATAAATGCTGCAACTTCCTGGTTCCCCATGGTGCTCTCCTCCTTGCAGGGGTTTACATGACCTGACAGTCATACCCACAGTTTGACTCCTGTTCTCTCTTATTTTATTTAATTGCATTTCAACAAAAGAAGGAGAGCACATGTAAACCACACAAACCATGCACTGGAAGCAATGCTTACCTGACAGGGGCAGAAACCATGTGGGATTTCCAGCACAGACACCCAGAAGACCACACTGTAAATTCTTACCTTTTTTAGTTCAAAGTGATAGAGAAATGACTATTTTAGCTGCCTGTATGATGGTGAAACACACACCAGCAAGGCCCCTGCTCAGCTCTGCAGATTGCATTACCTGCATAGAGGATCTGGAACCTGCTAGGAACAGCCCTTCCCTGAGCCAGTGCTTCAGGTGGCAGAGGCAGAGATGTCAGCTTTGATTTGAGCTAACAGAAAGGAATCTTTGGATGGAAAAGCTCCAGGACCTTTGAATTAAATGAAAGACCAGAACACTCCACAGAATGTCTGCAATAACAGTCTCTACAGAAAATTATGAGGAACTACATAAATCCACCCTCTTCCTCTTCACACAGGCTCATTAAAGCAGTACTGACTCTCTGGGCAGCTATAATTCTGCTGAGTGATACCCTGGAATCACCCTGTCAATACCCAGTGGTGTGCTGCCTCTCCAACTATCTGTGCCCCTAATATTCCTCTCTTTGATGGGATTTGCTGACCTTTAATCTGATGCTAGTTTACTCTCATCACTGAAGTGCAAGTCAGAGAGCAATAAAACGGCAACCTCACTGATTCAAAAGGGAGAGCTAAAGCGCCACTAACTGTGAATCTAACCTTTCGGAATGGCTCTGCCTTAAAAGGAGAAACACGGAGTGCAAGGCAGCTAAAACAAACAATATCTAATGCTGACTGCAAGATTTATTGCAGTCCTCTTTGCATGAGTATGAGGTTGGAATTCCAGTGCTGTAAACGGAGGAAGAGGAGAGGGACAGCCCGTGCAGACAGAGCAGGGCGCCACAAAGTCCCTTCCCCACGCCCCGGGCAGCGCTGGCACTGCCACAGGCACAGGGAGCGACGGGGACACGGCAGTGGAGCTGCCCGAGCTGAGACCTGACCCCAAAAGGGCAAAGGGAAGGGACAGGTGTGAACTGTGGCCGTGGTGCATGTGCAGCTGTGCATGGCATCCTCCCGCAGGGCGCTCAGCGCTGGAGCTGCAGCGCCCAGGAGCAGCCGCAGGCCCCACTGCGGGCACTGCTGGGCTGCCCATGCACAGCCCACCCCAGCCCTCACACCCCGTGCCCCTGCAGAGCACCCAGAGAGTCACTGTGACCTCAGCCACGAGCCAGAGCCACGAGCAAATGGGACCTGGTGCTGCTGCAGAGGGCACAGGGCGTGGCTGCCCCTCGGATGGGTCCCTCTGGCAGTGGCCGGAGCCGAGGGGACGGCCAGCAGCTGATCCTGACCGGCCCCCTCTGTCTGGGCTGTCCCCAAGGGTCTCTGAGCAGGCACTGAGCAGCACTGAGTGTCTGCTGTACGAGGGAAATCAGGTGGCAATAAAGGTTCTCCAAATGCTGGTGGCTCCTGCGCCGCTGAGTCAGGGTGTGGGCGTGCGGCCAGGCACCGTGGTGGCCACACTGGGCCACACTGGGCCACCAGCACTGCCCCTCACAGGGCTCCCCGTGGCCGTGGCCAAGGCCTGCACTGCAGGGAGTGTGATGGCACCTTGAGGAGAACAACCCCAGTGCTGTCCCAGGCAGGGCAGGGTGTGCACAAAGCAAGCAAACAACAGAGACAATTCTCACTCGTTGTGTACACACAGATCAGCACAAAACACATCGAAGTCACAGCATAAAGTAAAAGAGAAATTATTGCATAACAAATTTTTCCCTGGCTCTCTAGGGAAAATAAAGACTGACAGCTTTGGGTTTAACAGGTGTTGCTAGAAGATGAGCTACTTATTAATACTGCTAGGAAGGAAAAGGATGATAAAAACTATAATGTGATTAATTATTTATGTTTACGAGCAGGATTTTTAAGAGTTACAGTCTGTCATGCAAATCGCTTGGTCTGGTTCGACTCGACACGTGGCAGCCCGGAACGTGCCTGAGGGCTGTGCACAACACAGGTGAATTCCGGGCGATTTCCAGGCGATTTCCAGGCTCGGCCGGGCAGCAGAGCGGGCACAGGCTGGAGCAGGAGCTCCCCACCGGCACAGGAGCTGGGAAACTCCTGATGCCCGGCAGGCACAGCCGTGGTGGAGCGGAGGTGGTCGGGGGGTCCCGTGCCCCCCGCACCCGCAGGCAGCGCTGCTCACGGCGGGGACCGCCGGTCCCTCCCCCCGGTGACCGAGGCACCGCGTCCCGCACCCCCGGCAGCCGCGGATTTGCATAGAGCAATTACCGCTCAAACACCCAGCCCGCTCTTCTGAAAAGAAAATTGGACACGAACATTTGCAGGAACTCACAAAGACAGACTTTGTCAGACCTAACAGGGCTGATAAGGGGAGAGCTTTTACAAGGGACACCAAGAGATGCATCAGTTGAGTGCGAGGCTGAATACAAAACAGTATTAGTGTAAAAAAGAACAAAGAAAAGGCCTGCTCCGCGTAAGAACTGGTAATACATTAAAAATTTAAAACCTGGCACGACAAATCTGGATACTCCCTGCAGAAGACAACTGATATTAATGAACAGGCCTGTGCATTCATTGTCTGGGATCCCAGAGGAAAAAAATAATGCTGGTTACACTGAATTTTTTAAAGAGAAATTCTTCCCTGCACAAACAGCTTCTCCGCCAAATCACCAGCCTACTCCTGGCAGTTTTAACCACCTAAAACCCTTCACCTGCCCAAGCAGTGCATTCGCCTGAAGGTCCCCCATTTCTTTATGTAATTCCTCAGCATGAGACTCCATCAGAGCCTGGCTACCCCACCAGCATTGATTTACTCAAGAAGAAGTGCTCAGGCGTGGCTCCACAGCCTCGCAGCCCCAGGGAAAGCTGCACCCTCGGCACAAAGAGGAGTTCGGTTCGTGGATCATTTGACCTGGCAGCACCAGGAGGGTGCAGGGAAGGCAGCAAGGGGCTCCCAGGATTGCACAGGGAACAAGGGGCTCCCAGGATTGCACAGGCCATAAGGGCTCCCAGGATTGCACAGCACCCCCGGGCCCTGGACAGCGACTCCTGGAGCACCCAGCTGGATTCGGCTTGGCATCACTTCCACAGCCAGGAGGGAACAACCAGAAAATTGGGAATACCACACATGGCACACACTTGTTCACTGGTGGACACAGCACAGACACCGACCCAGGCAGGGACACGGAGCAGAAGTGCTCAGCACCATCACTCATCTGGCACACGGAACGTGGAAGCCTCCATGGGAACCCTCTCCAAGTTCTGCTGTAAGATCTGGGCAGCCACAAAGCCCATCAGCTCCACAAAATGCCTTGTGCAAAGAGGAAACACGAACCACACGGGCCAGACAGAGAGAGGAGCACATTTGGGAAGGGGGTGCTGGGCAAAGCAGCCCAGGGGCCGAGCCCAAGGCTGCACAAGGGGCTCAGCCCGAGCCGAGGCACCCGGGCTGTTCCCAGCCCCCCAGGGGCTGTGCCCGAGCGCAGCCGCTCCCGTTCCCTCCCCAGACCTGCTCGGCTCCTCGCTGGCCGGGCTTCGGGAGCTCCCCTCGGAGCGCAGTGCCAGTCCTGGGTGTCGCACTGTGACCGTGCCTCGGCCCGGAGCGCTCCCGGGTGAGGGGCACAGCCCCGGTGAGGGGGCACAGCCCGGGTGAGGTGGCACAGCCCGGGTGAGGTGGCACAGCCCGGGTGAGGTGGCACAGTACCGGTGAGGTGGCACAGCCCCGGTGAGGGGGCACAGCCCGGGTGAGGTGGCACAGCCCGGGTAAGGGAGGACAGCCCGGGTAAGGGGGGACAGCCCGGGTGAGGTGACACAGCCCCGGTGAGGGGCACAGCCCGGGTGAGGTGGCACAGTACCGGTGAGGTGGCACAGCCCCGGTGAGGGGGCACAGCCCGGGTGAGGTGGCACAGCCCGGGTAAGGGAGGACAGCCCGGGTAAGGGGGGACAGCCCGGGTGAGGTGACACAGCCCCGGTGAGGGGCACAGCCCGGGTGAGGTGGCACAGTACCGGTGAGGTGGCACAGCCCCGGTGAGGGGGCACAGCCCGGGTGAGGTGGCACAGCCCGGGTAAGGGAGGACAGCCCGGGTAAGGGGGGACAGCCCGGGTGAGGTGACACAGCCCCGGTGAGGGGCACAGCCCGGGTGAGGTGGCACAGTACCGGTGAGGTGGCACAGCCCCGGTGAGGGGGCACAGCCCGGGTGAGGTGGCACAGCCCGGGTAAGGGAGGACAGCCCGGGTAAGGGGGGACAGCCCGGGTGAGGTGGCACAGTCCCGGTGAGGGGCACAGCCCCGGTGAGGGGACACAGTCCCGCTGCCGCTGCCCTGGGCCCGCACGGCACCTCCGTGCCCTGCCAGCCGCAGAGCTGTGTCACAGCCGCACAGCCGGGCGCACACGACAAGGCCAGGCTCGCTGTCGCGGCTGTCGCGGGCGCTCTCCGGAGGTGCGGTGTTTGGGTGGGTGGCAGCGCACCTTCCGGAGGTGCGGGTGTTTTTTGGGTGGCAGCGCACCTGCCCGCACCTGCCCGCCCGGGACGCGCTGCCGCAGCCGCCGCTCCAGCAGGGTCACCCGTGCAAGGCGCAATTATGCCGGGGTGAGCCGTGGCAGAGGGAACGCCTCAAGTTTTAAACTGTCATTAGAATACCGTGGCCTGGTTTTAACAATGCAGCAGCGCTTCTAATGATCTTTAAGGTAATTCGCTATTCAGACCCGGAGCAAAAGATGCAAATGTACCACTGAAAGCTCCTTATTAAATACCCACAGGCTACAGTTCTGTACAATAAGTGGTCCAGGTCTTTTTAGAACATCCTAATTAGATGAACATAGATGCAGAAAAATGCAAAACCAGGTCATGCAGCAAAAATGTTGGGGGGAATAAAAAAGCTGCCAAACAACCCCCCTCCAAGCCTCTCATTAAACACCCTCCCCCACCCCGCAGCCTTTATTAAACCCTCGCATGTGATGAAGAGGAGCCAAAGGCTCCCAGCCCACCATCGCCCCCAAAACAGAGGTGCCCGGTATTGTTAAAGTTAAGTTTTCAGTTTATTGCCAGGGATATGTCTAAGTGATGATATAAATAATACTATGAATAATACATTAAGCAAAAACCCAATGTGAAATTAAATTCGCCTTGGGTTATCTCCCTTTTTCCTATATACATATGGAACTATTATGCACTAGGGAAAAAAAAAGAGCACATATCAAGGTAACACTTTTTCCCCCTTTGAAAGCAGCAAGAATCGCTGCCCCTAAATAGCTGCTGCCTTGCACAGAGACATCAGGCAGAACTTCCCTTCTCCCTGGAATCAGGGAGAAGCTGGGAGACAGGTTCAGGGCTGATTGGAAGGGTCCTTTGGCACAGCCCCAGCAGAGCTGCATGCACAGGAACCTGCAGCCCCATTTGCAGGTGCACAAGGTCCCTCAGACCCTCCTGCCAGCCTCGCTGGGGCCGTTCACCCTCAGTGCTGGGAGCTACGCTCACATTTATCTATCTTTATGTCTCCAGTTCAGCTCAGATGAGCACCAGACCTTTACTCACTGGCTGTTTAGCATTTAGCACTGACCTTGCTGTGCTTTCCAAACATTCCCAGCACGGCCAGAACAGCAGAACAGGAATTATCCACGCTCATGTCCAGTGAACTCCAAAACACATTGGGATGCCAGACAAAGGAGGGGAGAGCTAAGCAGGGGCTGGGCAGTGAGCTGCACTGTGCACTGAGGTCTGTCCCCCAACTCTGTCCCAAAACTGCCGTGGGATTTCAGACAAACCACTTGCTCTCCTTGTGCCTCAGTTTCTTCAGAAGGTAAGACTGTGGTTCTCAGGTCACGCCACAAGGTCCCGAGGAGCCTTGACTAAAGAGCACTAGGACTGAAGACCTCAAAACCATATTGGTACCTATTTCCCACCAACCCTGAGGCACGAGTGCAGCCAGTCCTCACACCCCGTACCAAAACCAGGCTGTGTCTTTTCCAAGCACAGTGCCTCAAGGTAATGGATACAAACTGGGCATCTTCTGAACGAGCAGCTTCATCTGCAGGTTCCTCGGGTGACCCTGCGTGGCACCAGGGACATGCAGCCTTTGCCAGCTGCTGCTGTGGCTCCCCAAACTCCAGGGCACTAATGGAAATTATGGTGATTCACAGGTTGGTTTTGTCACGTGAGCGTCAGTTCAAAGGCAGCCAGTTGGGACTGAAAAACTCATTTCCTGAGTTCTCCAGGAGTGAAAATTTGGGCAAGTGACTACAGAGTCTGGGAGAGGCAGGAAGGGCATCGTGCTCTGCCCTTCCAAAGCACCACTACCCCACCGAACGCTGACAGCCCGGTCGTGCCGGCGGGGACGCTCACATCCATTCTGTTCCCATAGGTGCTCCCTTAACAATAAGTGCAAGTGTTTGGTGCCAACACATGCCAGCTTCTCCTCCTCTCCCCAGCTCTGCCCTACAGACAGCTGGAGCCTCGGGGGCAGAGGCTGTGCCCCTGGCATGAGAGCCCTGCTGGGAAATGGGCAGAGTCTTGGCTTTCCTCTTCCATCCCTCAGCTTCGCCTGCGAGCGGCGCCGGGCAAGACATGGTTAATGCACTAATTACCATAATTAAGAGTTGCCAATTTAATTATAGCTGAGAATATTAATGCTGTAACATTTGTTGGAGTGCAGAAAACAAACCTTTAATGCACAGACTTTGTTCGCAAACATCTAATGGAGCCCTCCTCCACTTCGCTTGGTGCTTCAGAGCTGACACAACAGTGATAGGTTCAGATTGAAGAACTTGTCAGCAATCAGGCAGGAGGAGGCTAATTAGCTGGCAGGTTAATGAGTGTGATGGCTCTTGACAGCATTTTGTTACAGCCTCTACTGTATTTAAACAATAAATGATTATTACTTAAACACCACGGAGATAGTCTTATTAGGAGAGCTAGACCATGTATTTATTTTCATAAAAATGAAATTAATTCTGTAGTGTAAAGAATAAAATGTAAAATTCTGGCTGATTATATCTCACCTCTGAATAACCTCCAGGGTATCTTATCAGAGGAGGAGTGCACAGGTTTCAATGCCCTTGTGCTCTCCAGGAGAAGGCATCCTGTGCCAGCTCCACAGGGTGGGAGCCGGGGTGGCAATGGGCTGTGAGCCACAGCAGGGCCATTCCCAGAGCTGTCACACTGCCAGCTCCGACCAAACACGCAGAGCAGATCCCTGTTCATGTCACCCCTGGGTGCGGGGCGTGCCAGGGCTTTGCCATCCCCCCAGCCCTCAAGCCCATGCCAGGCTCTGAATTTTTCTTCCTTTGACAACTGGGATTTGGAAACAGGTGGTGAAGTAGAGGAATGGCTCTGTGGAGAGATTAACCCATTTCTCCGTCCAGTTAAGGGGGAAAGGGGACATTTTACTGCACTCCTGTCATCCATAAACATAATGAGAGTGAGAAGGAAGGTGTCTGCATCCAAAAAATCCAAAAGCACAGAAATACGGTGCCTTTCCTGCAGAAAAGGCAGGTGGGAAGGAACCCCTGGCTACAGTCTGAACTGTATTTACAGGACAGGCAATTGCAAATATGTGTCCAGAAAAACCTTATCTGAAGAGAATTAAATTGAATCTTTGGCTGTGTAATAATAAGGGAGGGTTATTTCAATTTAATATTTACTGTTCCCTAGGAATTTGTACATAAACATGGAAGAAACAAAAGGCCTCACCTGCTGAGACTAATACCATTTTCGAAATTATTTTTGCATACATGAAAATGATTTGTGCCCCTCAGTGCTGCTGCTGAACATGGGAATAAAACCAGAAAAGGCACTGATCTGAAATCCTGCCTCATCTGTAAGACCGTGGGTTACATGTTTACGACTCAAAGCACCACGGGCTCAGTGCCTGGCAGCAGCAGGGCATGGCCAGTGATCACCTGCACAGGTAAAGGCAGACACCCCGAGGCTCCCAGGGCAGCCTTATTCCCAGGGGATCCCAGTGCCGGCAGGACCAGCAACTCCACCAGCCCCGCCTCAGGTTCCCGGGGATAAACCCCGTTCCCAAGGACTCAGCTGGGCTCTGAGCCACGGGCCCAGTGCCCTGCAGCACCACCAGCACCCAGGGGCCCTCACCTGCGGGCCAGCTGCCCCACGCAGAGCCCTGAGGAAGCGCAGAGCAAACCAATTCCAAAGCCGAGCCGCGTTCCCAAGCTGTGCCAAGCACAGCTCTGTCCTCCCAGCCCTGCAGGTCTAAGGATCACACTGTGCCATGAAACACGGATGGCTGTGTGAATATAACAACTCAGCAACAACACCAAACTTCCTACAAAGCTCTTGAACACTTCAGCTCAAAACGGCTTACCCAAATTTTATTTTTTGACATTAAAATATTAATAGCATTTGATGGAGCAATTTTAACCCAATGTCATCCCGGGAAGAGCTGGCAGCTGGCAAAAATCACCAGGCTCTCTAGCTTTTTAAATGAGAATATTCTTCAGTCTGAAAAATTATTTATAGAGGGTTTTTTTACTACCCTTGTATACTGCAATGTTATTTCCTTTCCCACACACTAGCAAAGTCCATTTTCACAACTGCTATAAAGCGGCATGTTCACAGCTAGTAAAACAACTCAATAAATAGCCTCGCGAAGCTATAGCTGTCTCATATCCTTTCCTCAATAAAAACAGAGGTGAACTGCTTATTTTCAGCAGCACACTATAAGAAGACAGAAGCATTATGACTGCTCATACATTCTGACTATCATTTGCCACAAGCTATATCTGTCAGCATTAAATAAAGCTGCATTATAAATGTAAACAAAACACCCACATCTACCAAATGAGCTGTCCGCCATGGCTGCAGGCAGGAATTGAACCCGCTTATTGACTCAGCTTGCTCTTTTTATTTATTCTCCTACAAAGACATGCATTTACTTTACCCTACAAGCAGAGTGGGTTTAGGGGCGGTGACTTGTCTCCTGCACAGGCAGAAAAGGCAGGTTGGTGACAAATGCAGATCTTAATGGGAACACCATTAGGTGGGCAAACATTGAACTATTATTGAAAAACTGATTTATTTTAAAAGGTTATCCTAGACCAAAACACTACATCATAAATAATTTGCAGGATCAGTCAAGTGAATTTATACTTATGATTTTTTTTAAAAAAGGTAATTCATTGCAATCAAATAATAATGCCAGTTGGAGAGGAATTACACTCAAATATCAACTGCTCAGAATTTACAGTCTGAAGAGGTTAAAAGGTGCTTGGCTCTACAGCAGCACAGAGCAGGCTGCTCCTCTGACAGAGGTTATACATCTCTCTAGACTAGAAAAAACTTCTGTCCCTGTCAGACAAAATTCACCTTTGCAGAAGCCCAGAGCGCCCCGGGCCAGCCCGGGGGGACACCCAGCCGTGCCCCGGTGGGCACACCCTGCCTGCAGCCCCTCCCTCCGGGGACACCCTCCGGGCCGGGCTCGGGACAGCGGGACCGGGACCCGGCGGGGCTGGGTGACACCAGCGCCGTACAGTACTGCTTGTTCCCCAATTAATAACTGCAATCAATTATTCATATAGATACTCACACTTCTACAAGGAAGGGAGAATAATTATAAATAATGCATTGGCTAGGGGGGAACGGAGGCTTTTGTATGATTTGCTGTAGAAGAATGAGGTTCTGCCAGAACTGTAAACAAATACTGTGGGGCCGTTTCTGGAGTGGGACTAACAAGTGTACTGAACTCTGACTCGACCTCGTACTAGTGGAGACATCACTCCCATGTCATTCAGGCAGCCATCAAAGGAATTCCACAGTGCTCCTACAATCTGACACTTCTCCCTCAGACCTAAGAAAAAGCTGTGCTTGGAGACAGCTTCTCCTCTGTCAGGTAGTGCCGTTAGAGCTGCAAAGATAATCTTCCTTGGAAAACTCACCACCACTCCAAAACTGTCTTTATTCTTTGTACCTGGAGGCTTCTGGCACGTGCAGACCGTGACCAGAGCGGGACCACAAGCACTGCTGCCTTGGCTCCATGGAAAGCAGATTTTGAACCTGGGTGTCCCAAGGTTCACAGCTGTGATGTGATGCTGCTCTTTCATGTGGCATTGCCCTTCCATGTGATATTGCTCTTCCCTTTCTCTCCAGAACATGGCAGAGAAGTCCAGAGGTGACATCAAAATAGGGAAAGGCCAGTTTGAGCAATTGGATGATGCTGGCACAAGCCCCCACATGAGTGGACAGGAACAAGTGTTCCTGTTTCACATCATCCATTCTTCCAGAGGTAGATATCAAATATTCCTGTTTCTCCACTTTAAGATAAGCTTGCTAACAAGAAATCATCAGGCAGCTCAGAGTGGCTGTCCATTGGGTTGCTGCATCAGTGTTTATGATGTTTACAGGGAAAAAGAAAATCAGTGTAAGGAGTAGCAAAGAGTAATTAATGTATTGTAGTGTGTAATTTCCACTTCCTACCTCCATTTAAATCAAATCAAGTTTGGCAGTGCCAGAGTAAATCAAGGGGCAGCCACCAGGGAGAGGGGATCAGCAGAGGCATTAGAGCCAGATCCAAACCTGTGCCTCACCCAAGCTCCCACTATTATTACTTGTGCAAAGCAAATATTCAGCCTCCAACCCTAAATCATTTCAATTCCTATTTCCAAGTATAATTTAATCTTTTTCAGCGACACTTGATGCTTACTTCATCACAGCATAATGACAGATTAAAAAGTTGTTGAATTAAATATTAAAGAGGACTTCAGGCAGTTCTGCATTTTTAAGGAATAACACAGATTGGAGATGAAATGAGAAGCCCAAATGCATATTTTATTCCAAAAGGAAAGAATACATATATTTTTCCTCCAGGCCACCTACTTTGTAATAAAACATAGGGCAGGTTTTTATTTAGTGGATAAAAGCATGATATAGTATTATGGGGTTCGTATCACTGTAAACTGGTACCGTGCCACGGTGTCAAAGCCAATGACACCGTGAGATCAAACACAGCCCTTTGTTAAATATCTACATGTATCTGTGCTGCTGGGCTGCACTGGGTATAACTCCATATAGCCATTCACAATATTGTCATTAGACTACCTAAGCACAATTTATTGACTCTCAGATGTGAAAGTTTATCTTGTGATGACACTTCCTGCATGACATCAAAGCACGGAATGCAAAACATAATTTAAACTATTATTGAAATATAAATCATTCCGAGGAAAATTTTGTCAGCATATGAATAAAAATAGTCACTCATTTAAACCGTAGTTTAAAGTGTCTGCAAGTCTTGAAGATAAACAGAGATGACAACAAGTTTTGAACTTTAAAAGAAACCTCCACATTTCAGTGAAAATTGCCCCAAACTATTGTATCACAATATAATATTGGGAGATTAATCTTTGGTATAAAAGGATCAATGTGCTCACCTTTAATTTTTACATATGTATTAATACTTCTCTTCATCTTTATAGACGGCCATCTCTGTATGGGTCACACATTTTGCATTCACTCTATAACAAGCATGATGTCCACATGCACAGAGAGGCAGAAGAAGGATCTGGAGAGGTTTTTGATGGCTGTGAGCATGGTGAGATCAAAGTGGCACTGGGATTTCACGAAACCCTCAGCTCCAGCTTACTCAGTGCCACGTCCAGCAAATATTCTCTCATGTATGCAGTCTCCCATCCCTGATTTGTGCCGCTAACCAAAGGAGTCTGGCATCTCAGGGTGGGTCTGTGCCAGGGGCTGGCGATGGGAGAGCCCCGGTGTCACCCACCCATGGGCACAGGACAGGGCAAACCAAGTGACCCATCTCCAAAACCATCCCTCCTGGCGCCGCGAGCAGTGACCTCCCTACAGAACTAAAGCACGGGATGCTGGAAACAGACAGAAAATCTCTGTCAATACACAAATGAAAGATCCAGAATATCTCTGTCAATACACAAATGAAAGATCCAGAATATCTCTGTCCATAAACAAATGAAAGATCGTGCTCTGCTCTGGCAGAGCCTGGCCCCGCAGTCCCACAGAGGCCGCTCCGCCGAGGGCTCCGGGCCCTGCCCGGCCGGCCCTGGCACCCACCGCGGCTTAACGCTGATCCTGTCCCCGCCGGGCCGGGGGGCTCGGAGGTGGCTCGGGCAGCGGCAGACCCTGTCCCCGCCGGGCCGGGGGGCTCGGAGGTGGCTCGGGGCAGCGCCTGGGTCTGTCCCTGCCAGGGCTCGGGGCCAGCACCCACCGCCCTGTGGCAGCCCCGAGGGCCGCGGGGGCTCCCGGCGGCGCCGGGCCGGGCCTGGCCGCAGCCTCCCCGCGGCGCCGTGAGCTTCCCGATTCGAGGGATATTATTAATTATTAGTGCCGTTATTAATAGCGGAGGGATCGCGGCCGCGTCTTTGTGAGCGCACCCACTCTGCCGGGGAGTCATTAAGCCGCAGAACAATACGGCGGCGAGCGACAAGAGCAAAGCCATTGTTCCCTGCCAGCCTCGCGGCCTGCGCCCATGTAAATGAACTTAATGCTCTTCATTCAGGCGCACTCGGAGGGTTCTCATTTACTGCCTCTCTCTCTGTGACAGCATTTTCTCACCAGCCCTGACTGCATAATTAATGCAAATGCAGCCTTAGTGTCATGAGCCGGGCTCCTTTGGTTTACTTTGGTACGACACTTACAGAGGAATATTAACTAGAGAAAGCAGCATCACAACAGGGGTGGAAAATCAGCCTGTCAGGGACTCATTCCAAATGCCACGGAAAGGAGAGCGCCTTCAAGATTGTTTCATCAAGGTGATTGAGAACAAAAACTACTGAGGAAAATTCGAGCTTACATTTATGAGCTTCTCCACATACATTATTTATATCACCTGAACCTATAGGAACGTTATTTCCAGGCACATATTCATACAAAGACACGGTTTGGGCTGAGAATGGGAATTGCATGTGCACACACGAAGCTGTGCCGGTGCCAGGTGAGCTCCGTGTGCGTGTCCCTGCTCGGAGGCCACAGCACGAGGATTTATCCCTGCACTGCTCCACACATGCTCGCTCCTCAAAAAGGTCACTGAGCTGCATACCCGATATAGCCTTTGCAGGGATAATCCTGCATTTTAATCCTGCCTGTTCCAATCAAAATTGGCTCTGTTGGTTTTTTCCTTTCCCAGTAAACCAGACAGCAGTTCTGCACTGAATACACGCGAATTTAAAGCAGGAGGGCAGGATCCTGCCCTATTCTCAGCACTTTGTACCCAGCCTTGCAAGCAGAACATGCCTTTTTTCCACAACAGCCACACTGGAAATGTTTATTCAGATTAATCCTGCCTGCATTTCACTACCAGACAGAGCTCTGCCTTGTATTTTTGATCTGGAACAAAAGGAAATTCACAAGCACTATATGTTTATTTGCTTTGCTGCTTATTCTTTAGCTGCACTGAAAGTGTGTAGTTACACTGAAAACCACTCCTCCTGGTATGTTTCTTTCTGGAATTTGAGGATTTCTGCATTGTCTTTCATGATTGCCTTCTGCTCCCAGGCACACCAGCACTATTCAGGCCTTCTGAGAATGCTGCTGCCCTGTACCACAGTTCACAAAAATATCCGTCAGACTCTTGCCTCCTTCTCCCCATATCATGTTAATTCAAAAAGCACAGCAATGTTAGCAGCAATAAATACGGCCCCTGGTTATCTGCTCTCCCCTGTTGGAGACTCTGGGTCACCTTTTTGGTGTGTCTGTAGAGGCTGGAACCTTGAAGTCTTTTTTGTCTACAAAGTGGGGATTTCCTGGTCGTCCCCAAAACCTGATCGTTCACAAAACAAGAATTAAAATAGTGAAATCTGTTATTTAGTGGTAAAAACTGATGACGCCTGTCTGCCAAATGTGAGCAAGCTGGTTTTCCACTTGTTTTCTTGGCAGTGAAGAGCCAAACCAAGCCCTGCCAGGGGACACAACTGCTCCGTGGGCAGCTCCAGCCGAGGTGCCAGTGTCCTGTGTGCCACGTGCCTTTGGACTGAATGCAGCACAGCCACAGCCCCTTTGTCCGGGATCTGTGCCCAGACAGATCCCAGTGAGTGCAGCCACCCCAAAGGGACCCTGTGAAGGAGTCAGAGGAGGCTCCGGGCTGCGGGCGCTGCTGTCACAGCACGGGGGCGAGCCCGGTGACAGCGGCCACTGGGTGCTACTGCAGTGTCACCCACCTCTGCAGTGTCACCCACCTCTGCAGTGTCACCCACCTACTGCAGTGTCACCCACCCCTGCAGTGTCACCCACCTACTGCAGTGTCACCCACCCTGCAGTGTCACCCACCTCTGCAGTGTCACCTACCTACTGCAGTGTCACCCACCCTGCAGTGTCACCCACCCTGCAGTGTCACCCACCTTTGCAGTGTCACCCACCTACTGCAGTGTCACCCACCCCTGCAGTGTCACCCACCTACTGCAGTGTCACCCACCCTGCAGTGTCACCCACCTCTGCAGTGTCACCTACCTACTGCAGTGTCACCCACCCTGCAGTGTCACCCACCCTGCAGTGTCACCCACCTTTGCAGTGTCACCCACCTACTGCAGTGTCACCCACCCCTGCAGTGTCACCCACCTACTGCAGTGTCACCCACCCTGCAGTGTCACCCACCTCTGCAGTGTCACCTACCTACTGCAGTGTCACCCACCCTGCAGTGTCACCCACCCTGCAGTGTCACCCACCTTTGCAGTGTCACCCACCTACTGCAGTGTCACCCACCCCTGCAGTGTCACCCACCTACTGCAGTGTCACCCACCCTGCAGTGTCACCCACCTCTGCAGTGTCACCTACCTACTGCAGTGTCACCCACCCTGCAGTGTCACCCACCCTGCAGTGTCACCCACCTTTGCAGTGTCACCCACCTACTGCAGTGTCACCCACCCCTGCAGTGTCACCCACCTACTGCAGTGTCACCCACCCTGCAGTGTCACCCACCTTTGCAGTGTCACCCACCTACTACACCCACTTACAGAAAGGTGCCCTTGGTGCTGGCGCTCCTGCCTGCAGTCCCTCCACGCCTAAGGCCCTGCACAGTCCCTCCTGCACAGCCAGGCCTTGTGCCTCTCCTTGCTGTGCTGCCATGAGGGCAGTGCCAGCAGCAGCTGTGCCCCGTGTGCTGAGTCCTGCCCCACCCTGGGCTGAGCAGCATCCCCTGCCCCGGGTCAGCCTGACACTGCCTGCCACCCGAGGCCTCACTGCTGTAACTGAATATACAATAACTGAACAGAATACCTTTATCCCTCTAATATCCCACAGTACTGAGTGGATCAAACGAACATGCCAGTCAAACGGTTTATTTTAGACAGGAAACAGCCCCGCAGACCACTATTACAAATTAAAGGTATTATATTGAAGTCATTTTTAATCCCTTATAAATGAATAACCCTTCTACCAACATTAAATCATTTTCTTCTGCACAAGTAACATTTCCTTTGGGCAGCACAGGATCTATTCCCCCGCAGACCAGGAGCTATCCTTCCGTCAGAGCCGGCGGCGGCTGATTGCACCGCACCAGGACTCATAAAATTCCCACAGAACTGGCACTTGCGTCTTCCCAGGGCAGCGCTGCCTTCTCTCATCCATAAGCAATAATGCCACTTTATTCTCTGTAATCAGCACGCAGATGATTATTTAGACGCGGCCTCATAATCCTCCTCGCAGCAACTACGGAAGATCTGGGTCTGAAATCTGCAGCCAAGGAATTCCCCTCCTGCAAGCAGGGACGTGGGAGCCGAGCCCCATTCTGCAGAGCTGGGCTTATTTATGTTTGGCACTAGGACAGAAAGTGGAACCGGAGTCTGGGAAAGGAGCGACTTCAGACAACTTGGAGCAGGAACCGCACAACGTCCGTTTCAGCACGGCTCTAATAGGGCATCAATATTGTCATTTAAACTTAGGATCAGTACACAAATGTGCCATAAATGGGAAAATCCCTTGTGATACTGGTGTGAAACACGCAGCTCATTGATTTTGTTCTTGATGGTTGGCTATTAAAGCAGCGAACACGCTGACCTTGTGTGCACAGGCAGACAGTGTGCATGCAACATAAAGTTGAAAAACAGCTTTAAAATGACTGTTTAAAACTGCAGACTGCAAACCTTCAAATACAGACAGGCATTCCATAGTTTATTTTAAATTGGCATCCGCAATTTAACAAGCTATTCCAACAAAGGATTAGCATAGCATGTGCTTTTCCTTAGCCATCAATTATGACATGGGGAATGCAGGGCACAACTTCAGTGTCAGGTTACAACGTGCTGCACAAACCCACTCACAGCTCTTTGCTCTGCAATTCCCACCTCGCAGGAGCCAGGCCACAGTGCTTCCCCAGCATCATCCTGCACCTCCATGGACCTGCAGATTACAAGTCCTTGGCTGCTTCTCTGCCATATTTCTACCATTTAAACGAAGAAAAAACACACACTGGTATTTATTTCTATGCTCTCATTTCAAATAAAACCTCAAGTGCATCTCTTCATTGTAGATTCCATTAGATAAACATTTTTATTTAAAAAAAAAATTATTAAGTATTGAATATTTCCATAGGATGAAAACAACAATTTTCACTTAGCACAATGACAGTTTCAGATGCTTGAGCTGTTATTAGGCATAAAATTAAGTTTTATCAATCTCAAATATAGGATGATTGTATGCAGATACTGAGGTGCAAAATGCACAAGCCTAAGAAGATGTGTATATAATTTAGCAAGATTTAAAATCTTATCTTCACACAAATTTGTCCTACTTAGAAATGCCTTCCTTATGAATTGAAAAAATAATAAGAATTATACATATTTTAAATAAGAAAGTTTTTATTATCCCCATCACGTGGATGCAGAGTGGATTTCATGCAAAGAGGGGGGGAAAGCCCCTGTTTTAGCTATTTTTCCTGTCCTGCTGTCCTTTCTCCTGCATTTGCCTAAAGGCTCTCAGTAAATTACACTCCAAGTAAATGACTGTAATTTACCCGTTGAATTCCCTTGTTCAGGAAAAGCACACACCACACATTCCAGCATTTCCACAGCTCAAATTTACCATTCTCGGTGTCAAGAACAATCCACGAGCAGTAATTTGAAACTGTTTGAGCCTTCAAATAAGGGAAATTAGAAATGTTTTGAGAGCTAAGATTTTCAGTGAGGAGATAAAATCTGATAAAATCTGTAACAGTTCAATTCCTTCTCCTTTCTATTTATGAGCAGGGCATTAACTGTTCTGCTCAGCACCCTCGCCCGGCCGATCCTGCCCAGGAAGCGAGACTGGCGATAAACGGGAAGCGTTCTTAATGAGGGGAAATTTTTAAAGGCCTAACACCAAAAATAAACGCAGAGGAAGGACCTTCCAGCAGAGCCGAGCTGCAGCACAGCTCCGAGTCCCGATCCACCCGCGGCCAGACTCCCTCAACTCCACCAGGAATTCCCCCCAAATTCCTGACTAGGCTTAAATTCAGCCATTTGTTATCCGGCGGCGCAACCCTGACAACAGAGCTGAGGCTGTACAGCTGGGCAAATCTCAAAATTAAAATATTCTATAAAACAGGATTTTAATTAACGTCTAGAGCGATTAAAGCAGAGAAATCCATACATGCTGGTGATGAATTATCCCATGCGGCTGCGGGGAACGTTCTGGGCCCGGTGACGGATTCGCTGCCCGGGCAGCCGCAGACACCGCCCCGCTCGCGCCGCTCGCGCTCCGTAACCGCAACCGCCTATTTCACTCTGTCTAAAGGCAGGTTTTCATATGGTAAAACTGTTATAAATCCTCATTATCCTAAATAAAATTACAGCACTTTAAACATTTCCAGGGAGAACATTCTCTCTTCTAAACAACTACCTTAGCGAGTAATAGGAAGCAATATGGTTGCACTTGTGTCACAGTTGGAAGTCTTTTTAAACTGTCGCCCTGCTAGCAAACCAATTCTACATATTAAAATGAATGGATTGCTTATTTCAAGGGGAAAAATCATTTATAAAATCAAGACCATTATTAAGATACTGTGACTTATTTCCACTCCAGAGTGCACGAGAAACAGATAAATGCAGCAACCTATGCAGCCTGAAATGTCTTTTTTTTTTGATGCCACAATTTTCTTTTTCAAATGAGTCATCCATGCGTACAAGTAAATTAAAAATTGATCTAGATTCCACATGCAAGGAGCTGAAGTTTTTACATGTTGCCATATTACAAACAAGTACAGAGCTTGCAAACATCTGGCTCCAGGCTTTTATTTCTGAAACAGGAGAGCTCTCCCTCCTGCCCCCCCTGCTCAATGCTGGCAGTGCCAGAGGTGAACACAGAGGATTTTGGCTGGGTGCTGCAGCCACACCTGGCCCTGCAGCACGTCACTTTAATTTCCAGGGTGGAACTGACTGACCTCCTCAGGAGTTGTCATCTTACTCCAGAATAACACCCTGCTCTGGCCATATAGCCTGTTTATTCAGGACCCTTTAACAGATTCGTTGTTTGGATTAAATCTAATCAGAGGTTCAGTTAACACCCCACAGCAGGTTTGGGAGCGTGCACCTTGTAGTCACTGAGTAAATTATAGGATCCCTATAATTTGATGAGAACATGTGGGCATTTTTCCACAAGCTCATAAATTACTGATTGGTTTTTGTAGGTTCCATTGATACTAATGCATGCTTCCCTCCACGGCTCTGCCCCAGATTGTTGCTGGCACAAACATCGCCACTTGGAAACCCAGTAAATTACGGAAACATGTTTAATCATGAGGTTTAAAAACTTTGCACATTAATGATGGGGAAGGCTGCAGTTCTTGAGCTGCAAACAGCCTCGCTGTGGGTTGCCCAGGGCAAAAGGCTTCCAGCACAGATCTGCTTTCCAGTACAATGGAGTGGCTGGGATTAGCACAGGAGATCCCTCAGATGGGCTTTTCCCCTGTGAACTCTTACCCACCAGCATTTCCATTTTTGTCCCGCTTGGTCCCGCTCCCCAAACCAGACAGCAGCCTCTGCACACGCTGCACCTCGTGCAAACCTCATTTTAATGGAAAAGGCAGCTAATAATAAAGCAATTAGCAGCTCAACTAAGAAACTGCCAGTTTTGCTGTTGTCTTTTTTTTAATCATTGAAAATTTCTCTGTTAATTTCCAGCCATTTGTAGAATCCGTTTCCATAATTGCAAACCTGGATGGATTGTTTCTAGAAGTTGAACCATGGCTGATGCCAGCAGAACCTACGAACACATAAAAGCTTCAGTTTCTAATGTCACCATCAAGCCAAAAACAATTACACCCATTTGAATTATGGCAACCAATAAACTTAGATAATCACCATATGCAACATAACATTTTGGCACTTGAACTAAAAACTCTTGTAGACAACTATAGATTGCTGCTAATGTTGAGTGTTCTTGTCCTACCCAAGGCTGCCAATAGAAATGCCAAAGCTGCTGAATGCTGCTCATCCTCGTAATGTTGTCAGTGAATGGCACATTCACACAGCCCCCAATCCTCTCTTCCCAGGCATGGTCTTCTCCAGCTGCAGCTTAATTTCCTGTGACTTGCCTAATTACTGTAATTAAGGATTAATTGCCATTAATTATTCACACATAAGCTCATCGCAAATCATGGGGTAAATGTCTTATGAAAGCTGCCATACAAGCCATGTATAAACACACTGGGATGCTCCAGGCAGGAGAATCTATCACTCAGCCCTGAAGCAAATCTCTGTGCTTCTCTTACAAAAACAGCTATAACTCTCCGAAACTCGACAGTCTTCCCAGGTAAGCATTAGGTTACAGAGCATGTTTTCCTGTGGAAGCCACAACGGTTTTATTAGTACTATAAATGCTGTTTTATCTTTCCAACTGCTATTTTTATGTTTCCATTTTTATTCTACGGTGCTGAGTTTAGGACACGCGTTTGCTGGGAGGAGGAGCGCTGGCCGCTTCAGCAGCGGTGCCGTGGGACAGAGCCGCGTGCCAGGGCCAGCCCGGCCTGCCACGGAGCCCCAGAGCTCCCAGACCCCCAGCCACCTCTGCCAGCATTTGCACACAGAGTGCTCAGCACTAAATACCCTCTGAGAGAGCACAACGTCCTGCCAGGCAGGGCCAGGAAAATCCCAAAGCCCAGCAAAGGTGCTGGACCTGACGGAAACAAACTGGGAGCGGCAGTGGAACGAGCCCAGCGTTACCTGGCTGCCCTGGGTGCTCCTCTGCTTTAGTGTCACTGTCTGCCAGCCACCTTCAAAACACCCTGGAAGCTGGAGCAGGTTTCTTTGTCAGGGCACCAACATGGGATGTGGGCAGCGTGGGCATGCGGTGCTGGCTGGCCCACACATGGCAACCGGAGGGGCACCGAAGCCAGGCCCCCCTTCCCCAAAATAGTACATTACTGTCAGCCTCCCCATTGCTTTATTCCTTCACTGCCAGCTTTGAAACTGTACAAATTTGATTTAACAGAACAAACCGCAGTGCTGGGGTGTGTTGCGCCAGGAGTCAAGGAGATCCTACATCAATGCTTGCGTTACCACTGAAACACTGCCCCAGGAAATTTAAGTGTACGCAGGCAGAATGTTGCTCTAATTGTTATGTTAGTACCTTCTGCAGCAAATTAATGCATGAAACATTTTCATTTCGGTACATAAGTTTGTGTGTCTGAGTTAAACATTTATGTTAATGGACCTTCTGGCAGATCTGTAATGTTTCAAATACTCTTGTAGAACAGCTTTTTCTAAATACATCATTTAGCAGTTCTTTCCCCATTTTCTACCTGATCTGGGGGCATGCAGGAAGAGAAACTATTTCACAGTTTTAAAAACCTCCTGCTTGAGTAACTACAAACTCAGCTGCGTTCAGGCAAGGTAGCAATTATGCCTGCACCGCCAACAGCGATGTAGGATTGTATTAAAAAAAATTAAATAAAAGGCACACTAATAGCCAGCATATGCTGCGATCATAACACCCCGCATCAGCACACTGTGCTCCCCAGCCAGCACACTGCCTGCACCCATCCCACAGCCCATGGGCTCCAGCCCCAGCACCCTGCAGCTGAGCGCGGTGCCCGGTGCCCGCCCGCGCTGGCAGAGCTGCCCGGGGCTGCCCTCCCGCCCAGCACGGCTCTGGACGCTGTCACCAACGGGCTGCCCCAGAAACCCTGCCCTGATCTCCATGCTGGGACTCTGACAGGAGGGCACGCACACGGTGCTGGGATGGCTGCCAGGATCCTGGAGCGTGCCAGGACACAGCGCTGCGGGCACAGAGCGGGGAAGGTGCCCTCCGACCCTGCAGGTGCCCATCAGGCTGGGGGTGATGGGCATTTCTGTTTGGTGGGGACATGGCTGGGGAGGGGTGAGGGCTGCCCCAGACCCTCCCCCAGCCCATGCCAAGACCTCTCAAATGTACGAGTGGGTCTCGGCCTATCCCAAAGCCTGGGGCTGCCTGTGGCCCTTGTCCCACGTCTGCTCACTGCTGGTGCCTCCTAAATTGGTATTTCCCTTTCTCTGGTCACCTTGTTACTCAGGCATCTGCCAAGCTCTGCCATGTCCCACTCCATTTATGGCCTACCAGCTCCTATGACCTGGGTAATTAGGATTTATGTGTTAATTGGAGTAAATACAAAGATGGGAGTCATAGCCATAAATTCCCAAGCGCTGTTGAGGAAGATCCTTAGCAGAGCAGTGCTGAGCCCCGCATGGCTGCAGGGCACAAGGAGGAGCGAGCAGGAGAGTGCCCCTGCAGCCAGTCTGCTCCAGCCTGGGGCACTACCCTGACCCCAATTCCCATGTTCCTGGGCCACGTGGCCAAGGGTGGCAAAGGCTTTCTTGGGAAGTAGGCAGGCAGCAACGAGCAGAAGTGCAAAGCAGAGTCTGCTTGGGTGTGAGTTAATGTTCCTGAAAATACCTGCAGTAAGCCCAGATTTTACAGCCAGAGCAGCCACAGGCAGGGCCCAGGGACGGGGCACATGAGGAAAGGTCGCTGCCAAAGGCCCGAGTGCTGGACTGCACGTGGGAGTGAGCCATCCCTGTCCCTGCTGCCTGCCCAGCTCCGTGGGAGCTGGGAGCTGGAGCTAGGAGCTGGAGCTGGGAGCTGGAGCTGGGCTCTGGGAGTGGGAGCTGGGCTCTGGCTGGGCTCTGGAGCTGGGCTCTGGCTAGGCTCTGAGCTCTGGAGCTGGGCTCTGGGCTCAGGAGCTGGGCTCTGGGCTCTGGAGCTGGGCTCTGGGCTCTGGCTGGGCTCTGGAGCTGGCTGCTGCTCCAGCGGGCAGGGACCCGTGGGCTGCCCGACCTGGCACACATGGGGTCAGCCAACAGCTGCTGCACCGAGGGTGTGAAACCTCCCCCAGCTCCCAGCCCACTGTCCCTCTGAAAACACTACCTGCAGAAACTGCAACGCCTCTGACAGAAGCACCATTATGCTTGAAATATGTGGCTAAATATTACACAGTAAAAGCATTTTCCCTCTTGAATTAATTACATTTCACTTCCCCTCCTTCGTATGTAAAGACTTTCACTGTCCAGCAAAGGGGGCCTCCTCTCCCTGGCAGATATGAAATTTGGTAAGCCTCATTTATCCTGAAATTTATAATTCAACAGATATTTCTGCTAACACTTCTTGATAACATTGCAACAGAAATGCAAGTCTTAATTCCTGGGCATGGGAGGCTGAATGTAAATGTAAAAAATACTCCTTCTTTTTTTTTTTTTTTTAATTCTGCTTTTAAATCTTACACTCTGCATGGTTTCCAAATCAGTTTAAACTTTCCTGGAAACTTTTATAATAAACAGTCCTGCTCCATAATTTGATGTTTTTAAATGAAAGCATCCAAGCTAATCTATACAAATTAACAGATGTCCTCCTGAAACAGTTAGAAACAAAGAAATGCAGATGCGAACATCATCAGCATCCAAATGAGCTTATTGTAGGACCCTTTAAGGCACATCTGAGCAGAGCTCCAGCCTGTACTCTACCTTTCAACTTGCAAATGACAGTGTCACCAAACACTGTCCTTCCATCAATCAAGCTGGGTCATGAATATACAAAAGGCAGCCGAGAAGCTGGCTACCTCCTGCAGTTCAACTTGCCCTAATTATCTGGGCCTTTCTTTTTGTTCCCGGGAAGGGTGCGCTCCCAGTCAGCTGCTGGGCAGCCCCGGGCTCGTTGCGGGAGGTTCCGCGCACTGACCCTCCCGCGGACAGCCAACGCACGGGAAATGTGAGCACCAAATGTCATCTTTCTTATTCATCATTAGAAAACTTCCCTCCCCTTTCAAAATACCAATCTGCTGCCATTTTCAGACCCTCCCCCGCACCCCTCCAAGCTGTCATTCCCAGCGCTCGCTGCCACTCGAGTGAATTAGCATCCTAACTGATGTGCTGTTATTCTCTGTGCAGCCCTCGGTGCGGTAACTAATGACCTCCCCCCAGAAAACCCAGCCGGCCCCAGCTCCGGCTGCTCCCTCCCCGACGTGGGAGCCGGAGAGCCAGGGCCGCCCGCAGGAAGAGCTTTTCCTGTGGAGAAAAGGAAAGCTTTTCCAACTCTGGCATCGCAGCCCGAGAAAATCGGTGCTACCGCGCTGCTGCCATGTGCCGGCGGCAGCGACAGGAGCCCGAGCGCTCCTCGGCCACCAAGCCCTGAGCGGGGGCACCGCAGGGCCCGTGCCAGCCCCAGGACCCTGCTCTGGCGGCAGAGCCGCGCGTGGCAGCGGCCGGACTGAGTGCTGCTGGCACTGCTGCATCCCCTGCTGCTGGCACTGCTGCATTCCCTCTGCTGGCACTGCTGCATCCCCTGCTGCTGGCACTGCTGCATCCGTGCTGCTGGCACTGCTGCATCCCCTGCTGCTGGCACTGCTGCACCCCTGCTGCTGGCACTGCTGCATCCGTGCTGCTGGCACTGCTGCATCCCCTGCTGCTGGCACTGCTGCACCCCTGCTGCTGGCACTGCTGCATCCGTGCTGCTGGCACTGCTGCATCCCCTGCTGCTGGCACTGCTGCACCCCTGCTGCTGGCACTGCTGCATCCGTGCTGCTGGCACTGCTGCATCCCCTGCTGCTGGCACTGCTGCACCCCTGCTGCTGGCACTGCTGCATCCGTGCTGCTGGCACTGCTGCATCCCCTGCTGCTGGCACTGCTGCACCCCTGCTGCTGGCACTGCTGCATCCGTGCTGCTGGCACTGCTGCATCCCCTGCTGCTGGCACTGCTGCACCCCTGCTGCTGGCACTGCTGCATCCGTGCTGCTGGCACTGCTGCATCCCCTGCTGCTGGCACTGCTGCACCCCTGCTGCTGGCACTGCTGCATCCGTGCTGCTGGCACTGCTGCATCCCCTGCTGCTGGCACTGCTGCACCCCTGCTGCTGGCACTGCTGCATCCGTGCTGCTGGCACTGCTGCATCCCCTGCTGCTGGCACTGCTGCACCCCTGCTGCTGGCACTGCTGCATCCGTGCTGCTGGCACTGCTGCATCCCCTGCTGCTGGCACTGCTGCACCCCTGCTGCTGGCACTGCTGCATCCGTGCTGCTGGCACTGCTGCATCCGTGCTGCTGGCACTGCTGCATCCCCTCTGCTGGCACTGCTGCATCCGTGCTGCTGGCACTGCTGCATCCCCTCTGCTGGCACTGCTGCATCCCTGCTGCTGGTACTGCTGCCAGGCTGGGCACTACTGAGCTCTGGGAGCCACACCCTGGGTTGAGGCACAGACCCCCCATCCCAGCCCCCTGTCACCCCCATGTCCCAGTCCCCTGTCACACCTGGCAGCATCCTGGCCTGCTCCTGCCCCTCAGCCCTGCACCGGGAAGGGGTTCCCAGATGTAAAAAGAATTTTGAAACTGAAAGGCAATTCATGTAAGTGAAATACTTCCACACCTGAAATTCCCCTTAGGACCCCAGAAACTCCAGAAACATGGAGCAGGGAAGAAATCTTCAAATCCCTCTTTTGGAATTGAAATCACTTTATAGACTAGCAGAGCTGGAATAAATGTGGGAGGAATTTTAATGACTGCAGGTATTTCCTGCCCATGAATGATTGCCACCGGGTGAGAGGATTGATCCCAGGGGTGAGAATACCCAGTGTGGACAAAACCTTCTCACCACCCTGCAGCCACTGTGTCCCCAGTTGTGGCCAGCCTTGGCCAGCCTGCAGCGCTCCAGGCACGGATATTGTGAGCCCCACAGATCTCTGGGCACAGATAACGCCAGCCCTGCAGTGCCATCAGGATCAGCCCTCGCCAGGAGCCACACAAACACCTACAGAAGAGTCTTGTCCACAGACAGGAGAGCTGTGACCCCCCGGCATCCCCCTCTGTCCGGGCACCAGCGGGCACCCAGCATCCCCACACATCCCTTCTCAGAGCTGCCCACAGAGCAGCAAAGTTAGGGAAAGTTCCTCCTGGAAATGACCTTTAGAGGGATAATTTATCACATAGAAATGAAAGCGAAAATAAAATCTGCATCCCTAATTTCTCTTTCCTTTCAAAGCTGGGTCTCTGACTCCACAAACTGTGTTATATATGTTTACATTTCTATAAAAGCAAGTGTTCCTCGGAGGAGCAGCGAGGTAATTCACATTTGCATCATGTGTAGCTATGATAAATAATAAATATGGAGCTGATAAATGGTACTGTGCAACTGGAAGACCTATTTTTTATTGAATGGCTGACTAAATACTCATGTAAAAGTCATAACTTGATGCTTCTTTTACCCTGGGGCTGCAGTAATTTATTGTTGTAATTTATATGCACTGCCTTGGTGAAGGGACAGTTTCAGCCCAGGGACTGTCCCGTCCCTTTGGGTGCAGGAGAGGGTCCCAGGGGATGTGCAACCATCAGAGAGGTGTGGTGGGTCAGACCACAGTGTTTGGGGTGAGATGGTGCCAGAGCAGGGGAAGGGCGTCACCCCAGCACCACAGGGAGCTGTGGGCAGTGTGTGGTGCGTGGCACTGGTAATGACAGAGCAGAGGGACTGTCCTTGTGGGGACCCCAGCACGGGGTGACCCACGGGAGGGATCCCAGCACCACCAAATCCCCCTGGTGCTCTCCAGAGCACACGAGCACAAACTGCCCTGTGCACACACTCCTGCACATCACAGCACGGCCCCGGGGAGAGCAGGAGCCTTGCCCCCATCCCAGGGCTGGCCCCTCTCATGGGATCAGGGCATTCCAGCTGTGCCCACCCCACACTGGCTTCACTGACAGCCTGGAAACTGTGACTGGAGCAGGAGAAGTGAGGTCCATAAAGCAGAGAGCTGCTGCCCAGGCTGGAGACAGCAACAATAAATCCTGCTGTGTACAAAGGCTCAAACTTGTCTTAAAAAAATGTCCAGAGAAAAAGCTCACCCCTCCCAAAACACGAGTGGGTCCCATTGCAGCTAACAATCAACAGGATTAATTGGAGAAGGAATTTAAGAAATCTATTTCAGCAATATTGTGCCTTTGATAATTTAGAGGCAGCCATGATACCACGATTTGTACATGACAGTCATATGAAATAATAAACCTTGCTAGCTATAAACATTACCAAATTCTGACACTATTGATTTATTATGTCTAACAGTGACATCAAACCGAACAACTGACAGAAACAATGTTACAGCTTTAAGAGCAGTTTGTCAACGATTAATTCTGCCAAACGGGGTTTAGTTTTATGCTGGGACTGCTTGTCTAGCAGTTGTCAATCCAAGCAAAAATTACTACTGCCACACGTCTGCTCCCGCCAGCCCGAGGCGCCGCTCCGCTAGCCCTCATTACCCCGATCACCGCGAATACAGATGCAGGGCCAGTCCCTATTTAATATGCGTGTTAATTATGCAAATTATTAATTGGGCTGGTGCTTGAGGACTTGTGTTTATGCCCAGATTAGAGTCAATAACTGTATCACACAGCATTTTAAGCCTGACCTGTGACAGAAATAAAGCTGTGCTGAAAGCGCCGTGTTCTGCTGCGGCTCCTCAGGGCTGTGGCACCGCACGAGGATCGGGATCGGGATTGGGATCGGGATCGGGATCCCCCCCGTCAGCACCTGCCTGGCACCATGGGCTTGTTGGCTCCCAAACAGATCCTCATCACACTCCCGAGCTTTTCCAGGTATTTTACAGCCATTTTCTCTTCCAGCAGGAAGGTGGGTCTGTGCTACTTCTATTGCACCGTCAATACAAAGCGTGTGACACGATGTTATATGCTGTAAATTTGTTTGATTTTTTAAAACCAAATACATTTAAAGGTGCAAAGATCGAGGATGAAGCTACGAGGCTTTTCCAATTAAAATTTACAGCAGACAATGTTGTAAATTTTATACAGTTGTAATGCTGGCTGCAGTTGTGCTGAAATGGGAACTATTGATCAGCCTGATTTCCCAGGATACAAGAGGGGGAAACAAGGTATTGCACCAGCAGAAACAAAACTTTCATTTGTAAAGCCTTCTATTATACTTTACTGCCCTCATTTGGTTCCAGATGCATCTCTCTTAGCAGGAGAAATAAGGTCACAGCCTCCTCCCCAAAGAATAGAGGGGCAGAGGAGGTGAAGGGGATCCCCACAGCACCCCACACCCGGCTCTGCCGCCTCGCCCTCGGGAGCCAAGGGGCCAAGGGCAGAGGCACAGGGGTCACCCGAGCCCCGGGACCCCCACCCAGCGTGCCCGAGGAGCCCCAAATGCAGCACAAGGGCTGTGGGCCAGGGAGTCCTTCTGGGAGCAGCGAGGCGGTGTCTGCAGCAAGGCTGAGATCTACAGACACATCCAGCCCCATTCCCAGCCCCATTCCCAGCTGGCAGCCAGAGGATGCCTGGCGGGAGCCTGGGGCCGTGGCTGGGAAGAGGCCGCCCAGGCCAGCGGTGTGGGGGCACTCACTGGGGCCAGACCATGTGCCAGCTCTGCTTTACAGCCCCACCACCCCATGCTGGCCACGACTGCTCCTCCTCACCACAAAAACTCAGCCAAGGGCCCTGGCTGCCCATGCCTCACCCAAGGGGCTGGTGCTGCCACGGGGGGTGGCCTCAGGCGTGGGTCCTGGGGACGCAGATCTGGTGTGTGCAGTGTCCCATGGCACTGGGCTGCTGCCAGGGCAGCTCGTGTGGCCACGGGGGCAGCACCCTGAGGTGCCCCAGTCTCCCCCACAGGCATGGTCACCACCCTGGCACTGCTGGCCTCCTCCCTCAGCTTTTAGTGCGATCCAGCCCACACATGGTCCCTTCTCTATGGACACCACAACTGTTTTTAAGGGAAAGTCTGGCACCAGCAGCACTGCTGCCTGGCCAACAGCTCTGTTAGTCCTCTCTCAGAGAATTTACATATGAATCAATGCCACCTTCACACTGAAATATGATGTTCTCGTTCGGTTAGACATTTTCTGCATTTCTTGCTTCACCACAGCCCATGGTTGTGCCAGACCCTGGGCACTGAGGTTTCTAGGAACACTCATGCTGACTCCCACGCAGAGATGCTCCTCACCTGGGCTCCCCCACAGCCACCATCACCTTTTCCAGGACAGGGCACCCACCTCCAAGTTCTAGGGCACCAAAAGCCATCCCCTCCTGCAGCAGTGCCAGAGGAGACGGGGTCCCTGCGAGCCACCGGCTGCGCCTGGTGAGCCAAAACCTGCCGTGTCAACCTGCCCGAGAGCAAGTGAATCCAAAACACAAAAAAACAAAGCCAGAGCTAAGTTAAAAGGAGAAAAAAACACACAATGGATGATCCCAATAATGGGAAAAGATAACAAAGCCCCTGGATCCCAGCATCTGGCACTAAATGCACTTCTCTGTAAACTGAATGGCGGCTCCCAAACTGCGCCAAGCATCACTCCTCTGCCAAGGCAGTAAACAGCTTTTATCAGCAATAATGATGGCATAATCCCAGCTAAAAAGGAAAGTAACATATGGCAGCAGCCCTCCAAACCCCATCCCGACAAAGTAGGGGGCATTTTTATTACAGCGTCCACTTGCAGAAAACCTGCCAGCCTCCTTCTCTCTTTTCTCCTCTTTTTTTACAGGTTATCATCTTCGCTGTTTGAGCCGAATGTGGCATTTGGGAGTTTTAAACTAATGAGTTCATTTTTCTAGGAAAAAAAAAAAAGGAAGAAAAAACAGAGGGAGGTTCTGTAGCCAGGAGAGACAGGATACCCAGAACTGAGAGGCGACACAGCCCAACGGGGCTGGGGAAGGGAACGTTCAGGCCTAACACAGGGCTGGGAAATACATGCTGCAAAGGGGCCACCTTATTTCAAATACTGCTACACAGTTTAGGCTTAAGTGCCATGCAGTGTTTGGAAAACAAACACGTGGGAAGGAATAACTCAGCCCTGACGCAATGTTTTTCTCTAATGATGTGATACATTACATAAGAGTACTGCTAATAGGTCAGGTGTAAAGCAGGGCAAATTTTGTTTACAAGCTGATTTCAGAACCAAAATGAATCTAACATTATTAACCTTTTTTAATGGCTGGCATCCTCATTTATATTTGCAGATCTAATATTCACAAAACTGGTTTTAAGGCCAGCTGTGTATTTATCAAGAGCAGAGTGAGACTGTGTGAAAGGCATCGGGTGGACGATGGAGAGTTGGTGCCACATGGTCTCACCTTTAATTGATAGAGCAGGTGCTTGTTTTCACTTTCTTTCATGATTTCCTGAAATACTATCTCCAAGTAAAGAAGAGATTCCAATCTCACTTTGGCTCTGCAATCTCATCGCCCAATTATTTGAAAACATTACGATTTGCTAATTATCATGCTAATTATTTTGCCCTATACGTTTCCCATCATGTTGTACAATTAAACCCAGAGCCAAAGCTTTGTTTGCACCACGCAAACACGGCTGTGGTTGGGAACAAGAGGGGAAAAATGGAGGAATGCACTAATATTTTTTTGACATCTTTACCTATAAATATTTTTTCAGACTGAAAAATGTATCTAATAGCCCCACTCGCTGATGTGCACTGCAGTTTACCACAGTGTCTATATTTCTGTTGTCAGTTTTACAGTATCTCCCTTCATTAAACCTATCAAGTTTTCCTTTTGATCATGCAACCAAGGCCAGAAGACAGATATCTTCCTGGAACAGAGCAGTCTGCCAAGTCTTTCACAAGCCCAGCTTTAACCTCCCTATTGATTTTCTCAACACTGCAGCCATTCATTGTTTGTGACATTTGGCTGTCGGCTCTTTAACACCCTTCAACCAAATCAATTTCATATTTTTGTCAATGCCCTGCTAGAGGATGAGCAGAATGGGAAGAGACTTAGCATGATTTAGAATGTTGATTTTCTAGAGCGGTTTTATCTGTAGTTTTTACAAGCCTTATAAAGTTAATTCAACATGTTTATTTAAGCATATGCAATAAATTGGGAAAGAAGCACTACCAGAGTTAAGTTTCAAATTCCCCAAGTTGAATTCATGAAGGAAACGAAATTATTTTATCAATGTCAGTAGAAACAAATGTGCCACCACCCCGTTCCCTCCAAACCCAAACCACAAGGAGGCAGGGCCCAAACCCAGGGGACTGCGGACACACAACCACAGCTCCAACCCAAGAGCCCAGGGCTGCTGTGGTGAGGCTGTCAGCGAGGGAAGGAGAGCAGCACAGTGCTGGGAGGGCACTCCAGCCCCGTTCCGAGCCGAACCGCCTCATGCTGGCCCAGGGGTGCCTTTTGGGCACTGCAGATGTCCCGGCCAGGCCGGGCTTCCCCCGTCCCCAGCCGGGCAGGGATGTGCCAAGGCTCACAGCACGGCCGGAGCAGCAGGGACCGGAGTGGGATCATTGCACACAGCGATATCACCTGGCACACCTGCGGCATTAAACCTGGGTTAGCAGCCTGGCAGCCCGAGCGGCTCGGTCAGAGCCAGCAGCTCCATGCTGTAAATATGCATTTAGGGCGCTGGCAGGCTGTGCTCCCTCACACCTGGGTTCGTGCCGTGCTCACTGCAAACCTGCAGACACCGAGAGGGGCTGTGGCAGCGCTCACCGCCTGCCATGCTCTGAGCTGATCTTTGTGTGCATCCACACAGCCCCTCAGCCGGCTGCCTTCATCCCCAGCCCTCAGGAGGCACGGCCAGAGAGGACAGCAATGCTGGTGGCAGGCGGGACGAGGGACGTGTCCCCTGTCCTGCCCCGCCGCAGAGGTCGCGCTCCCACCCGCGGCCCCGGCTCCTGGGGAGCAGCGCCGTCCTTGCAGCCTTCCCTCTATTTTTAACTGCTGATAAATTGGAGAGACTCTTGGTTAAACCGTGCGGCTTTCAAGGACGTGGAGGACGGTGATGGCAGCAGTTGACACTTCATTACATCAGAGACACCGGCGGGAGGGGACTCCCGTGTCCCCCCAAGGTGGGGGTGGCCGGGGCTGCTCTCATCTGCCCGTGCCCCTCGGGGTGGCCAGCTCCGTGGTGCCATGGCACACCCCAGTGCAGGGCGAGGGGCTGTGCCCCCGGGGCCAGCACTTCTCTGGAGACAGCCCCCTTTGTGGGCAGAGACAGCCCCTGCGAGGCTCCCCTGGATCCGTCCCTCGGCTGCTCAAACCCCCCAGCACCACACCTGACTGTATGTGGGAAAAGGCCTGATGAGAAATGAATTTGAAAAACCAATTGTAAAAAATGGTTTTAGAGTCTCTCAGCCTTGCCCCCGGGGAAGGAGGACATGGTGTGTTTAAAATACTGTGCTTAAAATAAAAAATATTCTCCATGCTGGCAACCTATTTTGCTGGGTTCCTGATATTGCTGTTTCCAAGACCACAAGTGTGCACCAGACTCCCTCCTCCCCAGGGACACCACGGGACAGGACAGCCAAGGTTAAAAATAAAGCTTTCAGGATGGTTTCCCAGCCTGGCATCCTTCAGATGCAGACTGCACCCAAACCAGCTCTGCTAAACCTCTGCTGATGGCGGGATGGCATGGCATGGGCCGGTGGATTCCCACACGTGGTGCCCAGAGAAGGGAGCAGGAGCGCAGTGGTCAGAGCAGCTGCTGCTCTGAGGCACCCAGCACCTCTGTCCTGCAGCTGCAGCAAGAACGGGATCGGTGGGAAGAGAGCTTGGAGGCTGCTGAAATGTCAGCCCTCTCTGAACAGAGGCACCTCCTCCTGGTCCCTGAGCAATCCCGGCACCCCAGAGGGACACCAGCCCCACAAACTGTCTGCAGGAGGGGAAGGCACCCCTTGAGCCCCCGTGGCCAGGAGAGGGGTCCCGCAGTGGGGGTGACAGGGCACAGCAGCAGAGCCCCCAGAGCTGCTCACAGCAAACACAGGCAGACTTATCTGTGGCAAAAATGCGTTTCTGTGATAGCTCTGCATGTGTCATGTATGATCTCGACTTGGTCCTTCACCCGGGAGCCTTCCCTAAAGCTCCCCTGGCTCCCAGCCCCGTGGGCTGGCTGTGCATGGCCACAGGGCCACAGGACAGCGAGCCCGGGTCCAGCACCCCCCGTGGGTTCTGGCACAGGCTCCCCCGGCTCCAGGGGGCTCAGCCTTTCCAGGCTTTTCACCTGAGCCCTGCCACCTTTTGTGAGTCTGTTCCCACACCATTTCCCACTGCCTCAACACCTCCATCGGCAGTAGTCCAGGGGAGAAACATCTGCCTGGTTTAACAGCAAAACCTATGAAAACCTAGAGGGCTGGCGGTAAATGTTGTGGCTTCACACCCGGTACCAGCTGGGGATCTGCCCCAGTGGCCCGGCTGGGGCTCCAGCCCTTGGTGGTGTTTGATCAGAGCTGCCTTTCAGTGTCATGATGAGGAAACGCACAAAGGCTTCATTCTTCTAAATCAGTGTTTTTCAAAATCATAGCAAAAACCTGTCCAGGCAATGATGAGCAAAGGGGCCTGTGAGGAGGAGTTACCTGTCCCCATCCCCTTGACACCTCCACTGCCCACGAGCTGGGGCCATTATGCCAAAATGTCCCTTATCAGAAGGGCCTGCGGGCAGGAGACAGGCTGCTCCAGCACCGGGATGGAGGAGCTCCCAAAATACCAGAAATACAATGGAAAGCGTTTTTCATGCCCAATGGAGCAGCAAAAGAGCAGCCTGAAAACTGCATTTTAATATATTTACTACCTTTTTTAGTTTTTTAGATCAGATAGGAAGAGGGAGAATTTCTTGCCACAGCCCCAGAATATTCCGCTATTCCCCTGTTGTTTTATTGCGGGATTTTTTCCACTGTGCCCCAATATACTCATTTTTTCAGCTGCAGTGTGTTTGCTTTGATGATGCCTTAACCTAGAAATAGTCTGCAGTTGTTTACCCACTGGTAGAGCTTCAAATATTATATTCTCACATTTTTAAATCAGAGCAGACACCTGAGACAAAAAGTGTCCCAAAAGCTGCCTACAAGAGCTACATGCTGGTCACTCTTTCTTGTCAAGGTTGATTTATTGCCTCCTTGCTGTTCAATTTCACATTTTGTCCTCATCATATCCGTGGCTCATGATCATTCTAGGCTGACCCTTGTAGGGCAGGCAGGGAATATTGATAAAACAATTATCTGTTAGCCGTTCATTTGATTTTCCATTTCAATTACGGATTGCACGAGGCAAAAGGAAAAAGATTGCATCATTGATTTTTCTACCTTACAACAGTAAAGAGTTGCTTTGATGGTTATAAAATGAATGCAACTCAACCATGCTTTTAAAGGTCATATTTTTTGTTTTACTATATTTCTTAAAAGCCTTAATATATGCAACTGTACGGGGGGGAGTGCCCATATCATCAGCTTGGATAACCAGATACAAAGCACACACACACACAGAGAAACGCGGGTAAAAACCCTGCTCTAATGTATTTACAATAAATCTGATCTTCCCCAGCAACGCCTCGGCATCTCTCGGGAGCCAGCGCCGGCCTGCGGGGCCCTCCTCGCCTGGGGCCGGCGGGACTCGGCAGCGGCGGCTGCCGGACCCGGGACAGAGCGCCGGTGCCATCCCTGCCCGGGGAGGGGACAGAGCGGCGGTGCCATCCCTGCCCGGGAAAGGGACACAGTGCCGATGCCATCCCTGCCAAGGGAGCGGCTGCGTTCAGACCGTGCCGTGCCGTGCCTTTCCGAGCCTTTCCGAGCNGGCCGGCGGGGCCCTCCTCGCCTGGGGCCGGCGGGACTCGGCAGCGGCGGCTGCCGGACCCGGGACAGAGCGCCGGTGCCATCCCTGCCCGGGGAGGGGACAGAGTGGTGCCATCCCTGCCCGGGGAGGGGACAGAGTGGTGCCATCCCTGCCCGGAGAGGGGACACGGCTGCGGTGCCATCCCTGCCCGGGGAGGGGACAGAGCGGTGCCATCCCTGCCCGGGAAAGGGGACAGAGCGGTGCCATCCCTGCCCGG
>VWZP01005797.1:183043-225150 GCA_013396995.1 Dicaeum eximium
GGTGCCATCCCTGCCCGGGGAGGGGACAGAGTGGTGCCATCCCTGCCCGGGGAGGGGACAGAGTGGTGCCATCCCTGCCCGGAGAGGGGACACGGCTGCGGTGCCATCCCTGCCCGGGGAGGGGACAGAGCGGCGGTGCCATCCCTGCCCGGGAAAGGGACACAGTGCCGATGCCATCCCTGCCAAGGGAGCGGCTGCGTTCAGACCGTGCCGTGCCGTGCCTTTCCGAGCCTTTCCGAGCCTTTCCGAGCTGTGCCTTTCCGAGCCTTTCCGAGCCGTGCCGTGCCTTTCCGAGCCGTGCCGTGCCTTTCCGAGCCGCCCGGCGATGCGGGCCGGTGCCGCTGCCGCGGGAGCGCGGCCGAGCCCGCGGCTCCATCACGGTTCAGCGCCCGGCACCGCTCCGGGGGATTTTCACATGGCCGAGCCTCGGAGAAGTTCAGCCTTTGATCAAGGTTTAGCGTGCCTGGAGTGGCCGTGGAGCAGGAAAGGGCTCCCATTTTCTGTGTCACAGGGTGCCAGCGCTGATCTCCTTAAAGCCCCAGAGTTTTCTTCCAAGACTGGATTACGCTCAGCAATTAAGGTAATGAACTGGCTGAGGTAACAAAGCATAATGATCTCTTTTGTCCTCGGAATGCTTATGAACTCGCTCCCTCACAATAGTCTGGAATGCAGAGCTTTCTCCAACACCGGGGCTTAAAACTGTGTAAAAATGATTACTTCCATTATGCCTTCATGGCTTGACATTTTTAATTTAAACACCTGTAATATTTAAGCATACTTCTCAGAACCCAAATACCCGCTCTCAAAGAATGCTAGCTTACATTCCTGCAATATTTTGACATCTTATGAGTATTATTTTAATGCCTGAAAAGATAATGTGATGAATCCATTGCAAATACATCAAAATATGTGTATAGAGGACTGTTGCTCGCGTTTTGTTTGAAAACAATGGATTTTTCAAAACAAGGCACAACAGCTGAGCGAGCAGTCAGCGTTTCACCAGGCACTCTGTCGTGTCAATAAGGAACCACATTGTCTGGGCATATGTGCAAACGCAACACAACTTTTGCTCCAAACCAGCCCTTTTCTGTGATATCAAACCCTGCCGTGCTCACTGCCACCCCTCCCAGCACAGGGTGTTTTGATGCAGCTATTTCACTTTTTAAAAGCATTTACTTAAGGTTTTATTTATTTATTTTGAAACATCTGGCTACTACTTTTACATTTTTCTCAAATTTTTTGCATGATATAAACCTTCTGCACTGCAGAATCTGCTGCACTCTGATCTTTCATCTTAACACATTTCCAGCCCCAAATTTCACTTCAATCTCACCTCATCTCTCCATACTACATTAACCCCTGGCAATTGCCTTCCAAATGACCCCATTAAGCTGTAATTGCCTCAGCAGGCCTGCACTTTCGCTTGTAATTCTGTACCTCTCATCTCCCAGACGTTCTCTCAGCATCATTTCGTGTTCTGGCTCCCTTCACTGAGCTCAGCTTATGACCTCGCTGCACCATGGCCGAAATGACTACTAAAAGCATAACAGAGACGGAATTCCATTACTTATTTTTAAAAGTTCTCTGGTGCCCTAATGTAATATTCTTTGGGGATTGTTGTCAAGGATACCAAGCACCAGCCATTAAAACCTTTTGTTTCCCAAGGCATTCCGTCTTTTATTAATAAATAAAGATAAAGAGAAGCTCATCCACCCTCCACAAAGTCAGCGTGTGTTTGCAATGCTCTGGTACGGCTCCAGTGCTTGCTGTGCCCCCGGACGTTACCCGGAGCAGGGGAGGGCGGGCTGGCAGCTCTGCCCGGCTCCGGGGCTGCCGTGCACACAGAAATTAAACCGCTGCAGATGATTCTGCAGGAGCAACTCAGCACAGCAACGCTGCCTTCAGCATATGCTGCCGCTGTACCCGTAATGGGAATGAAAGCCGAGGTCCGAGCAGCCTTTTGTGGCCACCATGCCAGGGAGGAGGAAAACTCACACTGTCATATCCCACTGTCAGGGCTAACAGTCTATCAAGGATAATGGGAATCCCCAACGGGGGCGAACAAAACAGCATGGAAAAAGCTGGCTAATCCTTTAACCGGGTTTGTGGCTCAAATGTGTTAAAGAGGAACCTCCCGCTCCCGGCTGTTGTGAGACGGCCAGGAGACATATATTTCAGATTGAAAATTAATTGGTGCTGGATCCAAGCAAGCCTTTGCAGCAAGCAGTAACCTTTTCATTTTATGGTCATGACACTGAAATATTAAGAGCCCTCTTCTCCCATAAACTATATAAACAGAGGCTCTCTGAAAAATGGAGGCAGTTTTTTTCTGTGGCAGAGAAGGAGTTTTACTCTTAATTCATAATAAAACTTAGGGCTGAGGCTGCATGGGGCAGGAGGTTCCTGCTCAAGGGGCACCCGTGGGGGCTGGGGTGCCCCAGGTGCAGCAGTGGAGCTGGGGCTGTCTGAGCATCCTGCTCAGCAGGGCTGGCTTGGCACTGCCCCATCTGGATGCCCTCCTGCCCTGCTCTGTGTCTGTGGCACAGGAAGGGGCAGAGGGGCCGAGGGAGGCTGTGCACACAGCGGGGCCGGGGGAGCAGAGGGGCCCAGCAGAGCCCGTGCGGTGCCCTGTGACCCCGCTGAGGTCACCTCCTGCTCAGGACTCCCTGCCCACGGTCACCAGCCTCGGGCAGTGCATCACAGGGGTGCTCCCTGCACACCTGACCTGTGACCTGCTCCTTCAGCATCTGCTGCTGTCACCAGCAGGGACAGCCCTGGACCCCATCGGCCTCCAGCTGATCAGCAGATCCATATGCTTTGGGTTGATTTGTTTAACCCTATTTGTGGCAGTAATGAGTTCACATGGATTTTTAGCCAAGAAATACATTTTATCCAGGATTCTCAACTAAAAGCAAGTTCTTGAAAGCTTTTCACTTCTCCTTGCCAGAAGGATGGAGAAGGCCAGTGTCTATGGGTGTTTGCATGTCCATGGTGTTGGGAGGTGACACTGCACAGGGGTGTCACCCCATGTGTCACACCAGGACCGAGGCTGTTTCTCTGCCAGCCCACACAGACACCCCAGCACCGTCACCAAGGCAGAACAGGGTCTGTAAATGCTGTCCTGCCACCCCAAAGCCACCTTCCCCAGGCATCCTCCATGGAGACAAGATGATAAAATCAGTCTAAAATCACTGAGCTGCTCCAAAGGTCCCAAAGGAGATAAAAAATAACCGGGAACTTTTCCACGGCAGGATGGTTTCTGCAGGCAGATGCCTGGGCCTGGCTCATTCCTCTGGCTGCGTGTGAGCCACGTGTGAGCCGTGTGTGAGCCACATGCTGCAGCAGCCTCACGCCTTAGGCTGTTTTCATTCTACACACCAGGCAGGAAATTTTCATTTCATGCATCACTCACGTTTTGTCCTGATTCTACGAAGTCAGGTCTTGCACTGAAGGTAAAGCCTGGAGGAAATCAGATTGATTCGGAGTTGTTATTGTTTGGAATTCCAGTCTGGGCTCATTGGTTACTGATTTTGTTTGCTTTCAGCAAAGCCTGTGGTACCAGAGTACAGAGCTGAGACAAGCAGCTGAATGAAGTCAATCCATGTACTTCAGTTATTTTTGTTTTTTTTTTTAAATGAACTTTGATTTCATCACATTCTGCCCATCTCTAAAACCCAGATAGTGCCATTTTTGTCAGCATTCTGAGGAATGATTATCAGCCCAACAGAAGTCATGATCAGCAGATCTGGATCTGCCCTGGCTCCATTTTAAGCACTGGGATCACCTGTACCTGTGGCTCTGCACCTGCTGAGACTGAGGGTGGCCACCGAACGTCACCCGCACGTGCACAGCACGCTGGCACCCAGGGCACCAGGGCCATGACCTGCACCTTCCCACACAGCACTTTGGCTTTGTTCACCATCAGCTTAACAGGACTGAATCCTGAACAGGATCTCTTGGGCTTTTCCATGCAGAGGTTACAAGTATGTTGCCAAAAACACCACTCAGAAATGTTACAAATACACAAACAGGTGAAATCAGTGAAGATAAAGCACCTCCAGCTCCCAACCTTTGCAATATTTCTTGTTTGTCTGGTTACTGGAGTAACCACGAGTTAGAGAGACACTTCATCGCCATCTCCAGAGTTCTGGACATGTCTAATGAAAACAGCAAGTCATGAAACATCATGCCACATCAATGCCACAGCCGAGGCAACTCTGAAAAATGAGTTGTTCTTCTCATATTCCAGGATCCTTTTCCTGTCTTCCCAGTGAAAAGAACTAAACTGAGTAACTCCATGATCCATATACTCCTCACCTGCCTGGTGTGCAGGAGCCCCCCGAGCTCCTCAGACGAGGCAGAGTGAAGGGAACAGCAGCACTCACTGCCAGGCTGCCCTGGCACACACTGTCAGAGCTCTCACTGCAAGGACATACTCCATTTTCCATGGAGAAAATAAACACATCAGCCTGCATTTCCTCCCCTTGAACCCTGCACCAAGTGAGAACCCCTGTTTCACCAATTAGTTCCCATCCTAAAGGACACCAGGAAGCTCCAATTCTTCGGTCATTCTGGCTCCTCAACATGTTTACTTTTAACTCCTAATTAACTCCTAATCCCTGAACTCTCAAGGAAGTTTTCAGTTCTTTTCTTTCCTGCTCTGCAGCTCCCAGCCTGCCGCAGACACAAGCACCACAATGGAACACACACCCTTCAGTAACACCAGCACCCTGACTAGACTTGGTCTGTGTTCCATCAGTCCCTGTGCAACAAACCCGAATGAACCATAGATGGCTTCTGTACTTCAGAGCAAGAACTGGTCTAGAAAGAGGGGATTCTGTGGATAATTGGACATGCAAAGCCTGTCCGAAGCCCAGCATGATGGACCGGCCTGGCAAAGCACCACTGCAGGGAAGGTTGTGGTGAAAGTGAGGAGCACCTCAAGCCCCATTATCAACTGCTTTGTATGAAACAAAATACTCTTTTTGTAGGTAAAAATGATACAAAGCAGAAGCCGACGATAAATTTTTCCTTTCAGTTTTAATCAGGCTTCCTGTTGTAAAAGCTCAGCAGACAGTGACGCGAGACACTGCCTCCCAACTTCGGTTCACCTTTGCCGTTCCACCAGGGACACCGTGTCAAGATTGTTCAGCTTTTTTGATGAGTGCTGCGTGAGTAACTAATGTGTAAATGCAGATACGTATAGAAAGCAGTTTTGACAGTGATGTATTGCAACTGGTTCCAGATGTCGGCGAGGGATGCTTGGCCAGGCACCTGGGGCTCGCCTGCCACGGAGCCGCACCAGCACCAAACCGGTCTGCACATAGATCACAAGGCTTTAACTCTCCAATTATAATCTTATTAAACAACCATCACTCGAGCTTCTGCTTCTCCTCTTCCAGGATGCTGCAAAATATCTCTGTGTTGTTGCTCACATTTTAATTTTAATTAAGGAAAGATAAGCTGCAATGTGGAGCTTAGCACTAAACCATGCAGTTTGGCTGTCAATGGGAAACTTAAAAGCAAGCTGTTGAATTGGTCAAAATTAACCTTATATTAACATTTCACATTTTTTATATCGCTACACCAAAACTTGCACACTGCAGATGCCAAACATTTAAATAGATATCCCCTAATTCCTGAAGTAAATGCTGAAATGGCTCTACAATACTGCATTTTCCATGGAAGACGTGACATGGTATGGGATTTGCACCTGATACTGGAGCAAACTGCCAACGAGGTCATTCTAAAGCCTAAGCACTTGGGCACGACTGTAAAATTCATTAAAGACACACTGAATCCCTGAAAAGCCCACGTGCCCAGCTGTGCCCCATGCCCACTGTGCCACAGAGGGGACATCCTGCAGGGAGCAGAGCACGGCGTGCCCTGGGACACAGGGACACTGCTGCTCCTCGGGGTCCTGTCCCTCTGCACCTCCCTGCCAGCACACTCACCCACTCACCCCTTCTGGGGCACTAACAGGGGGACGTTTTACGTAAAAATAAAGATAAAAATGTGCATTGGCAAAGGGAGTAATTAGTGAGTGCAATGAGAGCCGGATGAGCAATGACAAGGTGCGGGAGGACGCGGCCGGAGGGGCCGCGGGCAGAGCGCACAGCACATTCCAGGAGCAGCACTTAACCCCAACACTGATAAAGTTGCACTCCGTACAGCAGAAGCGTTTGTAGCTCAGCTCGGCATCAGTGTTGGGTCTAAAGGGAATTTTCTCCAACAAGCTGTCTGTCTGCCCGCCCGCCGGCGGGAGGCACGGCGCTGCACTCGCCGCTCCCGGGGGATCGCCCTGCGGCTCGCTCCCTCCACGCCCTGTGATTCCCGGCGCCGCTCATTGATCACCAGCGCTGCGAGAGCAGCCGTGTGCTCATCCCAGAACAAAGGGACAGGGAGACCTGCTGCAGCGCTCCTCGATCGCACCGAGGGCTCGGGGCACGATCCATGGAAGCGCTGGCAGCGATGATGCCGTAGCGCCACTGCCGTGCTGCCTTTCCACCCGCACCCCTCCATCCATCGCCTCCGCGCTGGGGTCAAAGCCCCTGTGATTAATAACCTTATGATGAGTAAACTATTGCCTAATCGGGGGTGTTGGGGCTCCTGTCACTCAGTGTATGACTGGAGGGAAAAAGGCAGACTGACCAGCATCTGATACTTTTCCGGTTGGATCATCAAAATTAATTCTAACCTGCATTTAAATGACCAACCTGTAAAATTTCATTACTAGCATGGAACCTGCTAATGAATGGCACCAGACAGCACAAGAGCCATAAACTATCGCCCGTGTCCTTCTGCTTACAGAGCTCCTGTTATGACAAACCTTTATTGGCCATTTGTGGTACAACATAAACCACCCGGAGCCGGGCTGGGCTTTTGTTCCAGCTCCTGCAGCCACAAGGATGGAGATGTCCTGGCTGGGAAAGAAAGTTCCAGGGGCATTTGACTGACCCGTGAGCTTTCTTCAGTGACACACTCTGCATTTCGAGACAGTGGATGGGAACCAAAGGACCTTTTGCTTCACTAAAGCAGAAACTGATAAAAAATGGCCTTTTCCTGCAGTCAGTAAGGCAGGATGGGGGCGAGATGATACAGATATCTCACGCCCGGCATGTTAATGTGCAGGAGCATCGTGGTGTGAACAGCCTGGCTGCTCCCAGGGCCGGCTGCTGGGGGCAAGGGCAGGGGCTGTGGCTGTGCTGCTGTTCCCAGCCCTGCTCCCGCACCCAGGGCAGGGCATGAGCTGGACCTTCACAGAGCCGTGGCTCCTGGGGCACATGTGCACACACACAGCGTGTGCCAACCCTTCCAGTGTGGCATCGCCTCCCCAGCCCTCCTGGTCCCTCTGGCACTGGGCACAAGGAGCTACCAGCACTTCCAGGCTCAGCTGGGACATTACCTAGAGCACTGCAGCAATTTTTACTCTGATTTAATACTTCCTTTTTAGTCCTTTGGCTAACAAACTGGCCAGAAGTTGTGTCTGGAAAATCCCAACATGATTTGGGCAGCTAATATCGAGACAGAATATCGGGCAAGTAATTAAGATGGTTGGATAATTGTAAGGAATGTTAATTCTTCCAGTCTTTTTAGAACAAGGGATGGTTTGCGACCAAGCCCCGCTGTCAGGACGTCACATGCGGAGTGGGGGAGCGTGGGGGCCTGGCAGGTGCCCACACATATGACAAACCACGAAATCCTACAGAAAATTTCTACTATTCTGGGAGCACTGCTGCTGTTCTGTACCTTTCACTGCTTTCAAAAGACGAGGAGGAGGATTTTGATGAGACACACAATGGGGATTATATGCATGTTTTTTCCAGAGGAGATGAGTCCTGATCTAAAACCCAATGAAGTTAATTCTAAGGTAGTTTCCAGCCCCTGGAACACTCCTCCAGCTCTGATGAGACAGCTGACTGAAGACCTCTACACCAAAAATGCCCCTTCCCCTCTTTTATTATGGTGCTTTTGTGCACAGGGATGCTGAGTTATTAGGTGTAGAGAATGGAATTAATATTCCCAGCAATGTGTGTGCCACTGGAGAGCAGGAGTGTCCAGTCCTACCTGCCAGCACTGCTCGAGCCCTGCCCCAGCTGGCTGCAGGGACTGAGCTCCCACACAAGTCCTGGTTAGAGTCAGATGAAAGTTGCTTAGAGAAAAAACAAAATTTCTTAGAAACACACTCATTCCATCCCAGCCCTTTGCAACTGGTCTAGGGAGTCACATCTCCCAAGAGCTGTCCATAAGCCTCTCATTCTCGGCAAAATTCTGGAGGAGCAAAGGCTGGGGCTTCAGTCAGACAGGATGTAAATGCAAGCAGGACACAGCTGTGGAGGCTGCTTTGGGAGCCCTTTTCCCCACAGAGGACCTTTGGTGTGGGATGAGAGCCGGGCAGGGAGGCTGAGGTGATCCAAGGAGCAGCGAGCGAGGGGCCGGGACATGGCGCTGCCTGAGGGGGTTCCACACAATTTAACAGCACCTCACAGCCTCGCTGCCCCTGCTCTGCTCTCCTCCAGCTGGGCACCAAGGCAGCAAGAACTTCTCACTAATGTTTTCACAGGCACATGCTGCAGGACACGTCCCTCTGGGCAGTGTGGCCATGCCAGGCCCTGCTCTCCCGTGGCAGTGTGGCCATGCCAGGCCCTGCTCTCCTGTGGCAGTGTGGCCGTGCCAGGCCCTGCTCTCCCGTGGCAGTGTGGCCATGCCAGGCCCTGCTCTCCTGGGGCAGTGTGGCCATGCCAGGCCCTGCTCTGCTGTGGCAGTGTGGCCATGCCAGGCCCTGCTCTCCCGTGGCAGTGTGGCCATGCCAGGCCCTGCTCTCCTGGGGCAGTGTGGCCATGCCAGGCCCTGCTCTGCTGTGGCAGTGTGGCCATGCCAGGCCCTGCTCTCCCGTGGCAGTGTGGCCGTGCCAGGCCCTGCTCTCCTGCGGGCTGGCAGAGGCATGGCTGCAGGTTCACGTGTCAGGCACCGGCCGGGCCACGCTGGGAGGGCACAGAGCCCCCCTGTGCTGAACGCCACAAAGCCGCCCGCATCCCATTGACACGAGGCCCCACACTGTGATTTGAACTAACAAATATTTTATGATCTCTGTGTGGAAATCTACAAATGAAAAAGAAATTACCGCAGGCACATGGTCCTCCACCAGCAGAGTAGTAGTAAAAGGAGTTAAGAGACACTGAGGAGACATGGTCGCTTATCACAAATATTCTCCCAGAAAAATAATAATAATCATCAAAAATTGCATTTTAGGACATCGACATTAAGAATATGCTGCTTTAAAATGTGCTCTTTATCTCGGCGACAGCATGAGTGTACAGCATGTGACGGAGCAGTTGCCATGGCAATGCTCTTTAGTGAGCAGCAGCCTAAACAAGTGCATAAAACTCATTTACAGCAGAGCATGTGCCAGGCCGTGGAACTCGTGGAACACGCCAGCATGGGAGCGCTGCCCCAGCCCGGGGCCTTCCCAGACCCACAGAAACCCTGAAGGATTTTTACAAGCAGCCTGGTCTGATCCCCAGGTGTGCAGCAGTACGCAGCTCCCCATCCCCAGGAGACACTCCTGGCAAAGCCCCTGCTGCTGCTGCCCTCCCCGGCCAGAGCAGCTGCCCCCCCACTGCCCACACAGGGGTTGAGGAGCGGGGGTCCCCCCACAGCTCCCCCACAGCAGAGCAGCTGCCCCCCCACTGCCCACACAGGGGTTGAGGAGCGGGGGTCCCCCCACAGCTCCCCCACAGCAGAGCAGCTGCCCCCCCACTGCCCACACAGGGGGTGAGGTGCAGGGGTCCCCCCACAGCAGAGCAGCTGTCCCCACTGTGCCACCTGCACGGGGCAGAGGCGGGTGGATCTCCCTGGCCAGGGGTGGTGCTGGGGGCAGGAAAGCCCAGCTGAGGTTTCCCAGAAGTGTTTGAAGATGGAGGGTAAGAGGACACTTCCCTGCTCACACTGAAGGGACAGCCGTGGCACCTGGGGTCCTTCATGGCTGCTGGAGGATGCCAGCGCTGCCCCAGTGACCTGCAGGGTCTGCTCTCAGCCAAGAGTTCCCTCACCAGCTGGGAATGGGACCCCAAGCCCAGCATGGTCACAGCCAGGAGAGGCCCTGGATGGTCCCACAGCACAGGAGCTGTGGGAAGCATGTCCCAGCAGCAGATACAGAGATGTGTGTGAGCAGCACAGCAGCCTCCACCGCGGGGACACTGGGGGCTGGGGGTGCTGGGCAGAAGCAGGAGCAGCTCTGGGGGTACCTGAGACAGGTCCCTCCTGCCGTGCTCACCAAGGCCCTGCACCACCACAGCCTGGGGTTATAACCACAGGTTATACCCTCCACCAACCCCTGCAAGCCACTCTCCAAAGGATTGTAGCAAGAGGAGGGCAGAAAACTAAGTTTTCATTCTTCCGTCATTTCCGAAACTTGTTTGCAAACATTACATTTTTATTTTACTTATTTAGGGAAAATTACACAATTCTTCATAGCACAGTTTAAAAATAACTCCACTATTAATGCAGGCCCTTTATTTAATCACTGGCTAATTTACTCCTGACAGAAAGTAAATTCCACTATTTTCTGTGAGGCTTTATGAAATTGCCATCATTTTTAATTAATTCTTAATTAAAATATATTACACCACAGCTTCTACCCATCTCTCTTGATATTCTAACATAATCAATTCAAGACCATTTACATATCATTAATTAAAAGCCTTCCTCTCTCATCCTTAAAATCATAATGAGGCTCTATTTCTCATTAGCAGCCTTTAAGGGATAAAATAACAATACAGACAAGAATGAATGGTAATTTCAAAAACCTCTTTTCTGCTCTTGCAGCCCCTCGGACTGGACGGTGGCATCGCCCAAGTTTGCTGCCACAGGAGTTCCCGAATGTTTGGCAAAAACAAGCCCTGAGACCAGGAGCTCTGCAGCCCTCCACAGTTCCCCCAGTCAGTGGTCTCCTCCTGTCTGGCTCCAGCCCTGGTGGCTCCCCCGAGCCCTGGCACCGTCCCCACGCCAGCCCAGGCGGGACACGTGCCCTGAGCGGCTCCGTGCCAGGACCTGCCCGGACTGGGGCTCTGGGGATGGCTCCAGCCCCACACCAAGAGTCACCGGCCCAACAGGATCACTGGGCACTGCAAAAACGTCTCAAATCCCAGCACTGCAAACGCACAGGGGACGGGAGCAGGAGAAATCCCAGTTCCCACGGGCCGCTGTGCTCCTGTACCTGCCCGTGCCGGATGAAACCGTCCCAGCAGTGCCAGTGAGGAGGGGCTGCTGCAGAGACGACAGCCTTAACTCCCAGTAATTAAACTCCAGAGCCAAGGCACCTCTCACACCTTCATAAACCAGCTGTGATATATCCTGCTACTGTAAAGAATTACCATTTATTGATAATGAAAGGTAAAAATTAACCGCCTATTCAACGATCCCGCTCCTCTTCCAGGAGTTTAAAACCACAGACGTTTCAGAAAAGATTTACTGCAGCTCCTGGCATTGAACCTGCTATTTTAAATGTTTGGGCTGCGAGTGAGGGAATTAATACAACTTCCACTGTGATTGTTTTTATGATTAGTGTAAAATAAAATTTCATGGCGTATCCTTTGCCTTGAGCAGCTGGGCCAAGCACTGCTTTTCCCCACTCAAGAAGAGGCTGAACTAAACCTTAATTTGTTATTACCTTTCTTACACGGTTTATTATTCCAAGCAATTCCTAGGTAGACCCTGAGCAGGGAAAAGAAGCAGAGCCAGGATCAGAGAGTGACAAAAAACAACACAAGTAATAGACAAAAAATCAGATCTATGTCTGGGGAATGCTATGCAGAGTTATTGTCACCAACATTAACGATATCTAGGTGCTGCATATCAGGCAAATCAGATTTATATCACTGTCTTCTGCCAATTGCAGGTGCTCCACCACAACTTGTCAAGACAGCCTGTCTGAGTCTTCACACGTCAGACAGAATCACAGCACTTGGTGTTTTGGTCTGTTGACAGCAATTTATTTTGATGTGTTGTCACAATACGGAATTCTTCGAGGCTCTACACCACAGTGCCAGCGAGTCCTACTGTACTTTCCTGCTGCCAGATGCTACAGGTTTGTAGAGGGAAAAAACACTGACAATTTACAAAAAAAAAGAAAAAGAAGGGAGACTTTGTAAGTGCACTGAAGGCACTGGAGCCAAGATGTGCCCTGGGAGCACGGTCAGGGGACAGTACCCCATGCCCCACAGGAGACCAGCAGGAGGGACAGGGGACAGTTGTGTCAGGACACTTCACCCCTCTCCAGAGGAGCCCCTGTCCTCACTCACCGAGGTTATATTATCTACATGGAGCCATGTGTGGCACAGGAACATGAGCTTGGGAGAATTTCAGGAACTGCCACAACGTGGCCAACGGGACACAGCAGTTCCCGAGGGTGTCCCTGTCCTCACCTGGTCCCAAGCTGTGCAGGTTACTACAGCCACAATGGTCACTGCTAAGCTGGAATAAATACTGACTCTGGAAAGGGAAAGTATTTAGGACTTAATTTTCCATCTGCTGTTTGGCTCAAATATGAGCACGTTTCCCACTTGGCAGCAGGGTTCCCAGGGGGATGGGAACACTGAGCTGGTGCCAGGGAAACCTTGGGGGGTGCCCACTTTGGGTAAGGGAGCACCCACTGCAGACATCAGCACCAGCCTGCATGTCCCACACATCTGGGTGCATTTGTCCAAGGAATAGACAAAGTCCAAAATAGATCCCTCTTCCTGCCCTAAATCAAAGGATTCAGTTTTGTCCAAGACAGCTGTGTCACCCCAGCAGGTGCCTCTGAAGTGGTCCCCAAAGCCCCCAAAGTGGCCCACTTTTCCCAGGCTGCTCATTTTGAAAAGACAGCAGTTTTCTGACCATATCCATCCTGAATCCCGAGCTACCCTTCTGGATGTGGAGATATTTAGATGTGGGGTTCCCCCCCTGGCCCCACTCTTCCCTCCTGGGTGTGCCTCCCTCCCACCCATTGCAGGCTGGCATGAGGAGCATTTCCTGAGGAGAGAAACAGACAGATTACAAGGAAAAAGGTTAAAAAAAGAAAGAGGTAAGTACTAGTGGGGAATTCTTTTCAAGGACTGCTTGATTAGAAACAACCACATTCATATTCAAACCTTTTAGAACCAAGTTGCCTTTCCCAACAAGGTGTCTCTGCGGATATTTGCCTGGCTTTGTTATGGGACTCCTGACACTTCTAATAGAGCTTCTAAATAAAAAAACCCAGTGCATTTGTACTGCCAGGCAATAACCTTCACGTTTTACTCTCCATTCATAATGAAAATTAAGGGCACATGACCTGCATGCTAGGTGGCTTCGAGGACCACAGGCAAGAAAATGTAGGAAGTGTGTGTGGTGAGCATGTCGAGGGACACTGAATTGTGCAGGGAACGCCAGCCAAACCCCCTGAGCCAGCCCAGCACCACCTCGAGAGGCTGGCTGGCAGGAAAAGCATTCCTGCTCTGCAGCAGCGCCGCATGAAAATCTGTTTGTGATTATTTTTCATTCAGAAATATGATACAACAAAGATATCACTATTATTCTGTGTTTCTACTGGAGGAAAAAATACCTAATGCAATTTGATCCCATACCAAAGCGCAGCGCTCACAGGAAGGAAGGCTGTAATTTGACAATCAACCCTTATGGAACAAACCTGATGTGCTGAAATGTTTATTCCAGAAGAAATACTTCCAGAGAACATTTCAGTGAAATCAGGTAAAAAGCAGAACATTGATATGAAATATACCACCACTCAGGAAGTAACTGTAAGTACCACTTTGTTTGCATCTGGGAATTGGCTCTGGACAGCAGAGCCCACTCTGGGGAGCCGGCTCAGCCACAGGGCAGTCCCCAGTGCCCCAGCCCCTTGGGATGGGGGACAAAAGGATAAAAGCAATGGTGGGCAGCAGGAGACTTGCTTGGGGGGGCCTGAGCTGCTCTTGAGAAAGGGACCAGATCTCTGAGTTGTGTCCAGAGCTCCTTGTGCCATGGCCACAGAGCTCTGCCAGCCAAGAATGGGGAGCAGCAGCCCTGGAGCAGGGCAGGGATACGACCACCAATGCTTTGTAACACCACCGTGTGTGCACATGGTGTGAAAATCTGTACACAGGCACAGGCATGTGCCAGGGGTAGGGATAAGAGCTGGGGCTGAAGACTCCATGTGGGCAACCTGCCACTCGGTCCTCATGTCACAGCGATCCCGTAACCAAATGGAGTCAATGACGCGGACACCAATTAACACATGCCACTCCGATTTGCGTTTCTGTGCCATACTTTATTAAACACTTTCAGATGTAATTGAACAACACTGTTCCACAATTAAGCACCACACAGTCCTGTACTTTAAAACAAAAGCTATGACAGTTCTGTACTCTATTAGCACTGGTAGATACTGTGTAATGTAGTAAGTAATTAAAAGCTAAAACTACAGTACTGGAACAATCCTAATCAGGCTCCAATTCCAGTAGCAATACAAGTGTATTAATTTTTTTTATCACAATGCAAATACTTTAGCTTTATCCTACAAAACCTACATGTTGCCTGCTTCAAGAATAACCAGACATCCTCTTTTTCTGCTGGCAAGCAGGATCTAACCTGTGACGGTGCCAGAGCAGCACCAGCGAAGACACCACCTGTCCCCGCGCTGTGGGGACATAGACACTGTGCCTGGAGCAGGGAATGCCCACGGCTGTCCTGCCTCCGGCTGTCACCCGCATGTGCACAGGGCAGGGACAGCCCCAGGGCACGGCCGCGGCCGCTCCTTCCATGCTCGGACACCGCGCAGCCCAGAGCCTGGCCGGGGACCGGGGGGCCGGGGGCCGGGGCTGGAGCCGGTGGGGTCTCCAGCCCACAGCGGCCCTGCCATCCATCCCCTCTCCTCGCATGGCACGGGCTGGGAAGGGCAGGGAGATGTGCGGGGCCGCTGTGCTGGCACAGACGGACAGACGGACAGAGGAGCCGCGGTGCAGCTGCTGCCAGCTCTCCCACCCACGGCGGGCAGCCTGCGCAGGGCAGAGGGGCCCGCCCGTGGCACCCGCCTGCTGCTGCTGCAGGTTCACTTCCAAGAGCACCTCAGCCTGTGTCTCTCAGGATAGCACAATGTCGGTGCTGCACTAATGGGCTCTGCGGCGCCGGCAGGGCCGGGCTGTCCCTCGGGAGCCCCGGCTCGGCACCGCAGCGCAGCGGGGACCGGCAGTGCCACACACGGCACCGGGCAGCGGCACCGCCACCGCAGCCAGGGCTGCCTCACCCGGAGCAAGAGCTGTGGGCAAGGTGGGGACCGGCTGTGCCACACACGGCACCGGGCAGCGGCACCGCCACCGCAGCCAGGGCTGCCTCACCCGGAGCAAGAGCTGTGGGCAAGGTGGGGACCGGCTGTGCCACACACGGCCAGCAGCGCTCTGCGGAAAGGAGTCTGTCCAGAGTGAATCGGACTCGCCCTCGTGGAGGGGGACAAGCCCAAGGACACAGAACAGCTCTTCCTGCCCTTTCTCTTCCTCTGCTGAGTCTGCACTACTTCATGGCTAAGGAGGAAGATGACGGATTCATCCTGGATGCATCCAAACAAACACAAACATTTGGGGCTGTCATTTCCAGCCGCGCACCAAGGCTCAGGAGTGGGCTCACAGACACACAGGAGGCTTTGGCCCCTGCCAGCCATGTGTTTTCTGGAGTGGAGCACATGGACAACTGTGTTCTCACTCACTGCAGGGCAGCTCTGGAATTCCTGACAACAGTCTATTGGCTTACAAATTTAAAGCTAAATTTAAAACCACTTCTAAACACATAGTGGCATGTTCATTTCTGATAGGCTCCCATTAACTTTGTTATACAAGTTTGAAGATTTAAACCATTGCAATTTCTGTATTGTGATAGAGTTGCTATGGCATCACCGCTAAACTCCATCTTGCATACCTACGGAATGGGATGAGGACAGAGAAACTGCAATGGAAGCTAAAGAGAGGCTTAAAGGACTGCAAGAAAGTGTGAATTCATGGAGATAATTCCAAGTTACCCTTTTGTCCCCCCTGGCAGAAGAAACATGATATAAAATACAGACCCTGCACCTGGCTCCTTCCAACCAAGGGGATCAAATCCAGCACTGCAAACACAGCTCTTACTGCCAGCATTCGAGTGCAGACACTCAACCAGCCAAGTGACCTTTTCTCCATTCAACGGTCTCTTAGAAGCAAAATTTGTGGTGAAGGCTTTGTGCTTAAAGAATGTATGAATTTATGTCAAATCCATCAGTCCAGGGACTGATAATTGCTGAGGTTGAGATGGCATTGGGGCCAGGCACAGAGAGAAGGAAAGGGAATACACCAGTTATTTATTAACTTGAGTCCCCAAAGCCTTGTTATATTCCCAAATCACAACCCTAGTGGCATAAGAGACTGCTGAGATGGAAATCTCTGAACAGCTGCCTCTCCTGCTCCCGAGCCGGAGCTCCCCTCCGGTGCCGAGTGATGAGGTGGCTTTAACGCCCGCCGGAGGAGCAGAATTTAATGTGCCCCATAAAAAAATCATGTACTGCCCTAAAAATCCAACAGCACTCCTTTGACATTCGAGTGCTTCAAACCCAAGGTTTGTATCTGAAGTCTCTCCTCTCTGGGGTGGGTGCTGTGGAGCAGGAGCAGTGGATGAGCCCCCCAGTCCCAGGTCTGCTGCGGCCCCGTGACCCCTGCACCCAGAGCGTGCTGAACAGCAATGCCAGCTCTGCTCACCCCGCTCCTAAAGAAGTTTTGAGATTATGCCTCGAGGCCTGGATGGGACTTAAGTGCTCCCTTGGCCTTCTGCTGGCACAGGACAGCGCTCCCCTGCCAAGGCAGGGTGGTGGGTACAGAAAACACTACAGGAATCAATGAAACCAGCCAAGGTAATGAGGGGAAAAGCCACCTTCACTCGTACAGCAAGGAAACACACTGATTTTAAAAACAAAACCACAAAATCTGTGTTGCGACACATATGGTTCGATGCTGATTATTGTCACAGAAATGAATTTGGGATTTATGTCATTAAGGATGAAAATCTCCAAGATCCTTGCAAGCACAGGCATCTTTCTGATACAGAAAAAAATACTTAAAAATAATTTGACTGGTTCTGGAAACCAGCCTCCTGGCTTTCGGAGGGTTTTTTACGGTTGTTGATTCTGGCTTGTAAAGGAGAAGTTCCTCAGGAGGAGTGCTGGAACCAAGTCCCACAGCTATGTGCAAACATCATTCTGTGAAACCCCACCCAGCAGAGCTGCCATCGGTGTAGTTCGTAATCCTAGATTTGAGCAGCTTTTCTGACTGCAAGCTGTCTGGGTAATTGCTAAGCTGTCTGCGAATTACTATTGAACTCTGTCCTTTTTTATCTCACTGACTGACTACTATTTGTTATTAGTCCAAGTAATAATAATATATTAATGCACATGCTTAATATACAGAAGTGTATGTTTGTACTGCAACTGCACTGCACTCTGCACTCTGCAGCGTGGGAAAGCGCCGTGAGCAGAGCCAACAGTCACACAGGGACCCAGCTATCATCTTCCCAGAGGCCACACAGCCCACAGGCTCAGCAGTCACTGATTCCTACACATCAAATGCTTTGCTCTGACTGGCAGTGCTGGAAAACGCAGGGATTTCCTGGCCCAGCCTCGCGCTGCAGCACGCTCTGGGTGCAGTGTCCCAGCCCGGCTCCTGTCCCTGGAAGTGGCTGTGCTGGCTGCAGCAGTGTCTCCTGGCACACGGGCAGGGCTGGAGCTGCAGCCAGCTCGGGCAGAACACAGAGGTGAGGCACTGGCAGCTCCCAGAGCTCCTGGTTGGGGACACTCAGCTCCAAGGATGTCCCTTCCCACCCCCCAGAGCACTGAGTCCCTCCCCAGGCTGTCCCCAGGAGCTGATGTGCCAGGTCTCCCCTCCCAGTCCTGCCTATGTAAATTCTATTAACCAAAATACGGTAGAGTTTACACACCATATTTATCACTGCAGCAGCTCAGCACCTGGCAGCAGCTCCCACCTTCACACACAGCATCTGGGCACTGGACCATGCTCAGAAGCTGGTGCAATTCGTTCGCTTTCAAAAGGAAAGCTGGGAAAGTCGACTTCAGAAAGGAGTTCTTTTTTGTTGACCTCTCCACAAAAAGAGCGAAATGACCTGACTAATAGGGTTAAACATCCTTCTCCCGAGGCAGCAGCTGCCAGCCTGGGCCAGCCACAGCTCTGCTGAACACGCCTGCAGCTGCCAGCTAACTTATGGGGAAGCAGAGCTAGAGAATGGCAGTGATCGATAAATTTAATTTCTTATTAGCAAAACACTAATCAATAATCCAAACCAATTTTTTTTTCTTCCTTGTATATTTTATGCCTATTTGTGATGGGGAAAAGAGACAAATTACCATCACACTGTCATTGGAGAGCTACTGCCACGAGGTTATGGTTCAAGAAAATTAGAAGGGCCAAAGTCCAACTAGAACTTCACCTGGCTAGTGCCATGAGAGGCAATCAAGTGTTTCTATAAATACATTAGGAACAAAAGCAGGGCTAAGGAGGAGTTCCATTTCTTACTGGATGTGGGGAGAATTGCAGTGACAAAGGGTGAGGAAAGGGCTGAGGCTCAGAGGGAACCCCCTGGCTCTCCATAACTACCTGAAGGAAGTTGGAGCAGGTGAGGGTCAGCCTCTTCTCCAAGTGACAGGTCAAGCAGAAACAGAGCCAGAGGACATTTAGATTGGATATTGGGAAAAATTTCTTGACAGAAGGGGTTGTCAAGTCCTGGCACAGGCTACCCAGGGCAGTGGTGGAGTCCTCATCCCTGTAGGGATTTAAAAGCCATGTGTGTGTGGCACCTGGGACATGGGTTAGTGGTGGCCTTGGCAGTGATCGGTAAACAGCTGGACTCAGAGGGCTTTTCCAACCTGAATGATTCTGTGATTAGCTGTTCTTTAATTACTCCCTGAACCTGGTAGTTAGTAAGAGTGCAGATGAAGCTCTTGATGGAGGTGACCTGACAACAGTGAATTGTAAACTTGATATAAACAACACTCATTGATGTGTTTTTCTTAAATAGGACTCATGAACTGATTTATCATGTTGTGATGCTTTTCCTTTTTGCCAGCTCATCATTCTGTCACCCATAAAGGCTGAAATTTCTTACTTGTGTGATTATTGAACCATTGTACCCTTCCCCTAAAAACATGTTTCTCAACCCTCTGTTTGGAAAGAAAAGTCTCATATGAAAAAAAACCAAACTAATTTTTAAAATAAGCTTCATATGTGCAATTCTGGGCTATTTATGATACAAAGCTGTTACTTCTATCAGCGATGACTATCTTAATGTCATCTTAAAAGTCCTTATTCTGAGACTTTGATTCTTTTTTATCATTATTCCAATGTAGAACAACTGCCATTTTCTTCTGAAATTGGCCACTTCAGCACAAACTGCTCCCTCTAGAAGATCAAGTGGAAGAGCTCAGTGTGTCTGGAGTATCTTGGCCTAGATCCAAATTCCTGAATCACCAATCAAAATTCTGGAGGCAACCAAAATAGTAAAAGACAAAAGAGTATAAACCCTGGGTATGAGAGCCCTGGCCTGGCCTTCAGTGAGTGCAGGAGGCTGAGCAGGAGGGCTGGTGGCTGTAGGAGGGGACACAGGGCTGCACGGACACGGAGCATCGCCGGAGCCGCGTGGCCGTGATGGATGGGCTGCAAAATTGCACCAAGAACAGTAAAAGACATGAACTTTCTGATTAAAGATGAAGAAGTAGGTGATTAGCAATCTGCAGGGAACTCGAGGCTTGGCCACGGTCTGCTGGTCCCAGAGACGTGGGCAGCACTTGGCTGCAGCGGTCGAGGGCCCAGCACGGCTCAGAGCTTGTTCCAATATCAAAAGTCCTGATTACTGATGAGTTATTAGATATAGCCATCTCAAGGATTTTTAAAAAATACAACATTTGTATTCAAATATTTCATTTCCAAGCCCCTTTCACTGCAGCAGCAGTCACACACGCTTTCTCATGTAAATAATGCCTCAAAACAATCACATGATAATTATTCAGTCCAAACCAAACAACAACTACTAATTAAACTGAATAGAAAACAGTGCAGCAGAGAAAAGCCTGCAAAGGGCCTCATGTTGTTCGCAGCAATTCTAACCTAAAATAAATGCTGTGAGCAGGAAGGTGCCATGTAGGGAGCTCCACCTAACTTGTTGTGCTGTTATTTGCACAGTTTTAATAGGATTTTTCTATTAATCTGTGACAAACCATGAAATTTTATATTTTCACCATGACCAAGCCATGAAATTTTCCAAGTTTGTCCATGATTTACATTGGGTCATAGCTATAAGGTCTGTTATGCTTTTTAACTAAATAACTACTGCAGCTTCCTCTTTGGACAGAATGAAGAATTTGCCTATAATTAAAGCAGGAATTGTTAACTGCTGGCAGTAAAAGTTTACAGCATTGTTTGACAGTCACAAAGATAAGCCAGTAAAACCCTGGGATGCTGTGTCTACCTGCGCTTCCCAGCCCCCCCAACAATAGGGTTCTATCTCTCAGCATCACGAAATCAATCTCAGATTAGGTAATGAAATATGCACCAGCCTTTTCCCAGAACCTTTGACAAATCACACACAATCCTAAATCTTCATAAATCACGATTAAAGACAAGTATATCATCACCAACGCATATATCTTTCCATGCCTGACCCAGAGACTAATGAGAAAAGGCCTAGACTATCTCATCTGATTAATTAATTCAAAATGTCTGCTGTTATTCAAATGTGAGGCTGGTATTATTTGAATAACACTTGACAGCAGTGCCTGAAGATATCATTTCTGATTTGTGAAGCTGCTGCTGCATAACTGATGATAGTTTATGAAAATGTTCCATCGAAGCTGCTTTTCTTGGCACAACTGTGAAAGATTTTCTGGAGAGAGGGTTTTGTGTCAGTAGTTGATGCTGCTAACATTGTCAAATATTTCCAAAATCTGTAACATCTTGGAAGCCCTTTTTTCCTGAAGCCTTGTTGAATATTAGCTTCTTCATTCTCTGAGAAATAAATATCTCAATATATATATATGTTTGCAGCAAAGCCAAAGGCAGCTGGATTTGACCCTTTCCGTGCTGCCTGTTCCTCCCCAGGTCTGGGGAACAGAGCATCATCTCCCAGAGCCAAGGAAGGGCTCAGGGACCTGCTCTGACAGAGCTCTTCACATGCTATGTTCTTAGGGGGTCTCAGGGATATTTTTTATAGATGGGAAGGAGCAGTACTATAACTCCATAATAAGATGTGCATGAGCATTAATTTTGCAGGGCAAGACCAAGGCCTCATCCAGCACTGGTTGGTGGGTGGGTGTGGTGGGTGCAGGCTGGTGCACCCACAGCCCATGCTGGCACTGCCACGCTGGTGCAGCCGTGCCAGAGCAGTCCCCTCTGCTCTGAGGTGCTGAGGGACAGCCCTGGGCAGGAGGAGGGACACAGCCCTGGGCAGGAGGAACCAACCCTGCAGTCACTGCTGCCTGCAGTACAGCCTGTCCTGAACTGCCCCAGCTCGGCCAACACGGACATCTCAGTTATTCAGACGGTCCCACCGGAGCAGGCACCAGGCACAGGTTTAGCTCTTCTTCTGGAAATCCTGGAGTCTCCTCTTTTTCCTGGGCTGCAGTGCCACTGAGCACTCGAAGCTGCAGGCACCAGCAGGGCACCTGCTCTGCCTGAGCACCTACACAGACATGAGCTGGCAGATGCCATGGCCAAGGGATCACTGAGAAGTCAAGGCTGGGACACCAGCTGTGCCACCAAAACCCAAACCCCGTCCCTGCAGGTGCCAAAGGGCTCTGGTTGCAGACCCCAGGGAGAGCAGGCTCCTCATGGTCCAAGGAATGCACACAAACAGCTCCCTGTGCCTCAGACCGCTCACACGCGCTCCAGGGACCGTTCTGCTCCCAGGAGAGTCATTTGGCTACCTGGGGACTTTGCTCCAAACAAAACTCACAGCAAAGGCTCCCGGGTTTTTCCTGACGTATTTATGGACTGAAATGTGCTGAGACTCTTGCCCAGCATATAGAAGGAGGAAGCTGGGTTAATGGAAATGCAGAGCAGCCGCCTGCCCAGGGCCTGATCCATCCAGACCAGGGAGGAGCAGCTCACAGCACACCCCCAGGGAGGGCAAAGATACTCAGTACTTAATTTTATAGCAGCTGTAATAAAGCTGTGGGAGCAGCACTCTGCAGGTCACTGGGCCTTTGAGACACTGTTATTAGGAACAATTTAAATTACAACTCTGTAAAAACAATTTTTTTACAGAAATCCTCATTTTAAAATTTTCTTTTTCCAGGAGATGATAATAATCATCATTTTATTCTATATACACCATAGCACAAAATACCTACAACTCGTTACAATCCATTTTATTATGGAATGTGAATGTGATGCCAGGCTCTTACCAGTGTTAAACTGGGCTGTTCTGAAGCCATGAAGCCGTAAGCACTAAAGAAGAGGATGTAAAATGTATGGACTAAACCGAATATAAATCAATCATTATGACAGAAGTAGCACTTATTTGAGAGTCAGAAGTGAACAAAATATTCTGTGTCAGCAAAATGTCTCCTGTCAAAACCTGCTCTTTAAAATTTCACTACAATGTGCTGAGACAAATGTCCTTTGCAACTCTGTGGAAGGAAGCATATTCTAAATCTTCATCATTCAAACCTTCCCTGTTTTCAAGCAACAAAGCAAGCCTGAAAGGGCCCAGCATTCCTGCTGCTGGGGTAAAGGCTGCACCTCCATCCCTGGCAGTGCTGCTGCTCCTCCAGCCAGGCTCACCCAGGACGGGGCACCTCTGGCCCAGGCAGCCAGGAACGGTGGGGAGGAGGCACCCCCGGGGCTCCCTGTCCTGGGCATTGCTGAGCTCAGCACGGAGCCCGTGGAGGCCAGGAGAGCTCCAAAGGAATCGCTGTGTTCACGTGCCAGTGACCTGGGACCGTGGCTGCACCTCTGGGTGCTGACCTGCGGGTCAGTGGGACCCACACCAGGGATGCCTCGTGCCTGGGCTCCCCCAGTGCCACACCAGCCACGTCTGCTCCTGCACCACGAGCTCCCTGCCAGCCAAGGTGCTGCACAGGGGCTGCTGCAGCCCCTCATGCCCAGAGCTGCTCCTCCCTGGGCCAGCTCTGGGCAGCACCCTGGACACGCTGCTTCCTTCCCAGCCATCCCCACTACAGCCCCAGCAGGATCCCAGCTCCCTTCAGCCCCCTGCCCAGAACCTCCCACTCCCTCCCTCTATGCCATTTTAAGTAGACCATTTATCTTTGATTAAATTATAAATGTTTGAGCCCAGTTAAATCTTACAACTAAGCAATCTGGGCTAATGTCGTCTTTTCTTCCTCCCCTTTATCCTTCCCCAGCACATCACACGTTCCTGAGGAGATCTGCATTATGTCACTCTTCAGTATATAAAATAAAGGGCAGGCATCTAAATCAGATCTCTGTTCTTCCTTACTTGGGATGACAGCACAAGCTGAACACTTTTGGTGGTTACACTGTTTGCCAATCTGCCACTACCTTAAGATTCAAAAAATACCAAATTTAAGACTTCAAAAGGGTGACTCCATTTGTGTCATCATACTCAAGAAAAAGCAACATTTTCCAATTTGAAAATACTGGGAGAATGTGCAGTGGTCTGTGAGATGCCCCATACTGCCGGGAAAGTGCAAATGTAACAAACATTTCATGTTTACCCATTCAAAAGAAGAACCATAATTTTTTTTCAATTATATGTTTTAAATTGGACACAATCTGTCATAGTCTCTAAACCAGCAGAATTAAAGGTCTGGAATCCACTGCAACTTCTAAAAAATCAAAAACCAGTGGAGAGGACAAAGGCAAAGTAACGGCTGTTGGCAAGAACCTCTTCCAACTCGAGTCTATTTTTGCAACTGTAGACATTAAGAAACCTGTTTGAAGATTAAAAATGCATAAAACTTGCAATTGACATTTATTTCCTGGAAAACAATCTATTTTTTCAGAGATGGTTTTTCCAGAAGATGATAAACTCCTTCTCCTTCTGTTGTGCCTTAAGACATCATGTGCTTTTATCCTTTAGCAAAATATGAACCAGCTCCGAGGCTGACAATGCCAAGAACCATGACAAAATGGATTATTAATGAGAAACTGATCTCCAGAACTCTATTAATTTATGTCTTCCTGTCGGATCCCAAAGATGTATCAGCCCTCTCACTCAAAGAAAAAAAATGCCAACATTGTACTTTGTTTTAAAGTTCTGCTTAGATGAAGAATTCATTATCCAAAACAGTGTTGTGTTATTTCAGGCTCCTTGTAGAATAAAGATTCTTTATCAAATAGCTTAAAAAGCCACTGACAAGTGTGAGTATCTTGCAAAATATATTTACATCAACAATTCAATGAGGAATCTTGAATTTTTAACCTCTTTTTTTTCTTTCCTCAGCAACACTCCTCGCCTTGTTCTGACCTCTCAGCACTTTGGAAATGGAGACCATGAAATTCCATCTGTAAAACCTCAGACAAACTAACACAATGGTGAGCTTTTGAAATTCTTGATTGTACTAATTATTCCACTGAATATAACGATCTCGCACGTAAACAGAAGAAATCCGATTTCTTCATTGAGCACAAACAGCAAACAGACAAAATACCCTTTTAAGCCTCCATGAAAAAAATCTATCTAATCTGTGCTTATCATAATATTTATGAAATAAAAAACAGAGAGAAAAAATTGCTGTAATGTACTCTGGATGACCTCTGCTTGCGCGAGAGAATGAAAACAGCCTTTTGCTTTTCAATCCCCATCAAAGTGGAGTTAAAGGAGGGACAGCATTCCCTTGCTCACTGCCATTAATCATTGCTTTCTTCAAGCAAGCGCGTATTAATTTCTGTCATCCCAAACATCATCGAGTATTGTTACAGCACCGCTCACTCCTCATTCACCACCAGTTGTTACCAGTTTCCCTACACTGAGCAGAGACAGGGTGAATCGTGTGGATTTCAGTGTTGGAGGCCTTTATCCCTGGGGTGCTGACACCAATTAAGCCATTTCAAGGAGAAAGCAGAGCAGGCGCAGCCCTGGGCGGTGAGCAGAGCTCGCACCGGTGCCACGGCTCCCACCCGGCTCCGGGCACCGCGTCCCACCGGGCAGCGCCGGGCTCTGCCACGCCCGGGCTCGGCACTGCCCAAACTGCAACTGCGCTTTGGGTTCTGACAGAGCTGCCACGGGAGCAGAGCTCCTGCTCCTGTGCGTGATCCCGGCGCTACACGTACACACAACACAAATTACAGCGATTTCACCGTTGATATGTAACAAATATGCTAAATATGAAAATTAACTGAATCTGACTGATTTATAACATCGTTCCAGCTGTCCAGCGCCCTGCATTGCCAGCCTGGCATCCCCTTCCATTTGGGAGTTTCCAGGAACTAAAAAAATCTCACATTTCAGAAAAGGTACCTCAAAGCCTTAAAATCAACATACTTAATGAGTTTAATTAATACCATTTGTACCTTGCTAAAGTGTGTGTAAGGATTTATCAAACTCTCTGGCAATAGTGTTGATTTTTTCTGACCGCTTTAGACCCAATCATTCTCCTTCTTTCAGACATTTACATCTGCTTTTAAGTTTTTATGGTTGCCTGTTGGCAGGCAGCAAAGTGGAGCTGTCGATGCTGCTGCAGAATAATGCAAGGTTTGTTATGAATTAAATATTAGAAACCTTAACGCAGCGGCCAATAAGAATTATTTGCCTTATTAAAGCAGCAGAAGACGCTGATTAAATTTTCATTGCATTGCAGTCTTTTTCCCATTTCTGCTTTCAATTCATCATTCTAATGTATGAAAGGCTTGCCGAATAATGGCATGGGGACTTAATTTCTGGAATGCAAATATGGCAAAGAAAATACCATAAATACCCTCCCAGAAAACATTAAACAGTCAGTTCTAATTAAGTGAATACTAACTAAGTAAATATTCTCTTAAAGGGAAAAAAAAAATCAAGATATCAAGAATTCCAAGAAGGAAAACTCTAGAAAGAAAGGCACACAGAAATTATAGGGAGCTTTGATTATCTGGATTTCACAGGAGGAAACCAAGTATGGTTAAACAATCGAGTTTTCAGAGGCTCCAAGAAATTTCTCTATTTATGAGTAAGCATCAGAAGACCCAGGCATGTTTTGATTAAGTGCGACTGTAGTTGGTAGGTGCTGTGAGTAAATCCACTCCGGTGCGTGCCAGCTGTAGCGAGGCTGCTCCAGTCAGGTGATCCAGATGTGTTAGTTCTATAAAGCAACCCAGTGCTATAGTGCTCAGTTTACTGGCACCCTGCAAAGCCAGCATTCCTTCAGGGGGAGGAAGGCTCTGATGGCAGAGGAGGGGTGGCACAGGCACTCGGGAACGCACAGCGACACCGCACGCAGCACCGGGAAAACGGTCACACAAAATCTGCATCCCTGTGTCCTATCCTGAAGGTTGTTCACATTTCTGCCTTAATGTGCATCAGGAAGAAAATGAACTTCAAGTATCCATTTCCCCTAGAGAAAATCTCTTCCCTGAAACTCTGCAACTAATGAAATGGGGATCTATAAATAGCAGCATCATTACCATGAGAGCACTTGCTTTGTGCCCGGCTCTGCCTCTGACCCTCTTTACACTAATAACCAGTGGGCTTCCACTGCATTCCTCCATAGGATGATCAATATTAGGACAGTTAAAATGTGATGTACATTGAAGCCACGGGGTGTATTTACTCACCAGCTTGCTCGAACGCGGAGCACAGCGCGGTGGGTCCTGCCTTCCCCTGCTCACACGCTCTGCAGAATCCCTGATTGTCTCCAGCGAGGAGAGAGCTGCTCTGGAACTCCTCTGACGGTACCAAGACGTGCGTCGTGGCAAGACAAAAGCCATAACACACCTGAAACGTTCCCTGATGAAATCTCTCAATGAACCTCATTAAAATGGTTACTCCATTCCAAATATTATCTACTGAGGCGCCACTGTAGTAAACTCTTCCTAAATTGTGCAAGTGAGCATTTAATCAGGGAACGCAATGGTTTCGAAGTGTGGTTTAGGTCTAGTCAAACCTCAGTATTTTCTAATTATGATGGATCCTTTCCAAAAGTTAACCAACATTTAATTTCACTGTGTATTTCACTGTAAATTCAACTATCCTAAAGGATAATGCAGTTTGTGAATCCAGGGAAAAAAGGAACTACTTATTAGTTGTCTATGGAATATTCTGCTACTGTGTATAATTTATTGATACTGAGATATTTATGCTGCCCTTCATTAAAGGTAAATATTCAGTTACATTTGCATCTCCCATATACAAAGAGTTCAATTGTTCTGCTAATTTCATATCTCTTAAAATAAATATGATAAAACGTTCCAGTGGGTGGATGAGTTTAAAGGCTTTTATTCTCTGTGACAAAATTATTGATGACAACATATCATAAATGGCACTTACTCCATATACACATGTCACAAGAAAATGTAAAATATTAGAACAGTTATGCATGCAGGAACATTTACTTTTTAAATGAAAATATAACATCCCAATTTTAAAAACCATGTGGTTAAATCAAGAGAATGCATATAGAGAAAACAGAGGACATGAAATTTCACACGTGCTTGTGCTGATTTTCTTTTTGCTTACAGGTACTACACAGGTACTCAAATGTGATTGGCTTTATTTAAGCCACAAAACACTGAGTCCCCCAGCAAAGCCCAGACAAATGGCACAGCCACACACAGTTCACAGCGCGCCGCCGACTGCTCTGGCTCCCAGAGGTACTTGTTCAGCGGCATTTTTTTTCTGTTTGTTATCACCCTTTAACTTATTAAATATTAAACTAGCTCAGAAATCTGCATTTTATATCAAAATCAGCAGTCAAAGCCAGTAAAATGTATTTAGAAGATGGTGCGCTGGCCGACTGTGCTGGTGTGACTCCAGAGGCTGCACCTCTGCTGAGCACACTGTTATCTGCTCCAGGCAGCTTTGGGGGATGTTTGGAACACGCTCCCAGGATGAAGACTTGCATGTTCCAATCTTGTTTAAATCATCCAGACATACCTCTGAGAGCCTAAAGACGGGTTATTGCAAATGGCATGGGTTTTTGTATTTTAATATGATTAATATTATAAGACACACAACGATATATGAAAGCAAGGATTTAAGAGAAATCAGCTGAGGAAGTAAAGCTTGTAAAATGCAACCAACACCATCTGAAAATACCAGGCAGCAAAGGTTGCAATTTAAGGGAAGTAACAGCAGAATTCTCAGCACATGGTGGGGAAAGCAATGGCATTTTTACTGGGGCTGAAAATCAGAAGTGTTTGCTGATCTGTGCCAGCAGCTGAACTTTCAGGCCTATTTGTAAATAAAATCAAAATTGTAACTTCAGGTCCACGGATTCCCCTTGCCACGGGCCTAAGACGGAGGAATAGGCAGGAGCTGGGCGCTTCCCACAGCCGGGATTTGGAGAATTTCAGAGTTAAATAAAGCAGATTTGTAACTGGCAGGATCCTCTCAGCACCGACGTGGTTCTTGCTCTGAGGCAGCCGATGGAGCAGAGCTGCTCAGCGGCACTTGACAACAGCAGTGCTCCCACAATTGTAACCCTCAAATCCAATCAATCCTTGCTCTTTGCATTTCAAGCAGCTCCTGGCTGCCACTGCCTGAAGATAACTATTTTACCACCTCTGTCATGCCTAATTAACAAGTCAGATGTACAATTTAGAAATTTTGCAATTAACCTGCTAAAATATTGCTGGAGGATGCTAATTGTTATGCCAGTTGCCATAAAAGCTCATTTGCATAACTTATGTGTGAAAAACAATTATGAGCGGCGTTCACAGACGCGGTCCACAAACTGCTCCTAGCTACGGATGAGAGGGCCACAAAAACACTTAATTCATTGCCCACAAAATTATGTTCCCCCTTTTCTTAAACAGCATCTGTTTTGTGAAGCCATATTCATAGAAAATCCCCAAATCAACAATTAGGAGCATATGTAAATGTGCGATTACAGTTCTTTTTCTTCCATTGACAAGTTGCGGCGGTGCGGTGCGGGCGGTGCGCGCTCCCCGCGCCGGGCACTGCCCCGCAGCCCAGCACCGGGGCCACTTCGGCAACAAAGAGCCTAAAGTCAATTGTTCCTCCGCTCAATGGGCGTCTGTTCCCGGCGTATATTTACCCAGGCGTTCAGGGCAGATTTTTACCATTAAAGTGGAGGCTGTAGAACACGGTTGTTGTACAAATATTTACATTAGCGCTGACCACAGCCTTATTGCGGCGCTCGGAGAGAAGAACACGGCCAGATCCGTCACCCCGCTTCGGAGGCCCGAGCCTCGCCCTGCCCGTGAGCAATCGGCTAATTCCATCGGACACGACAACTTCCATCAGTGCCACACTTTGAGGGTGCGAAAACAAATGGCCATTTTTTGTTTCATGGAAAAACAGGACGTGGACTCTGTGTTTTTTATTTTGGGGCTCCTTTCAAACAGGCGGTTCGCCCAGCAAGTGTTCCCAGCCCATTAACCATGACTAAACTAAATAAGAACTTGGGTGTGGAGCCCCACAAAACACAGCCGCGTGGCTCAGCACCGATGGCATCACGCCCCACACAGCAAGGTGATGTCACTCGCACCTCTCCAAAATATTTGAGATTTAAAAGTTACATAACAATCTCGGTGATTAAACAGCAGCTGTTATGATAATCAGTCAGTAAAAGGAAATGGATTTGTTTAGTGTTAGCAACTACAATATTATTAGATGCTGGGTATATTGAAAGGAAGAAATATTTCTTTTATTGAACACAAAACACCATAAATTTAGGTAAACCGAAATTAGTTCATGTAATACACTGACATCCAAGAATTTATGTATAAAGAGTCTATCATTTAATTTTCAGACATTCAATTTCTATACTTGGTCACAGTCAAAAGGTCAAGAACCAACAAGTCAATAAGTTCCCAAGCTCCATATTGATATCACGTCACTGCCCTAACAAGTGGAGGGGAAGCAAGAAATAATTCACAAAAAAAATCCTCAGCTGCCTGTGGAGGGCAAATCTCCCCCAGTGTCCCACGGCAGCGCTGGGTACCCAGAGAGCCCCACCAGTGCCAAAACCTCCCCAGCCTGTGGCACTGGAGCTGGCGGCACTGGCGGCATCAGGCAGGGCTGTGGTGCCCACACCCAGCGCCCACTCTGCTGGCTTCAAGCTTCCTTTCCCCTCTTCACCCAGTGCAACACAAGAAAGAAATACGAGGTAGAAAAACTGATAGTTCCCACTCTATTTGAATAACAAGTGAAATCCTAAAATTCCCTCCACTGCATGTTATTACCAAGTGTATCTCCAGGTTTTATAGTGACAGGACTGTGCTATAATTTCTGAGAAAACCTCGGCATAAAGCTCCATAAACCCAACCACTCCTGTAATGTATCACCTTATCTAGTGCACAATCATTTCCACAACTTTTCATGTTAGTATAATTTGTACAAAAATGGTAATAAATACATCCTTGAAGTCAAATAAGAATCATTGCACAATCTACTGCAACTTGTTCTTACTAGTGACAGTCAATCACGCTACCAGGATCTCACATGAAAGAAAATAAGCAAACATTTGGGTGTTCTGTAATTACAAACCTCACTAAAAGCACGCTTCCTTCTTTAATCAACAAATATAAGAAAGTGTGCCTGGCACAGCCTTTTGAGTGTGCCACCGTGCCTCGAGCAGCTACTGAGCAGGGAGAGCAGCGATCCCCGGCGAGGGGAGCAAACCTCCTCTTTCTGTACTGAGCAAACCAGCCACCAAGGCACAAAACCTGGATAGCCTTTAGGCAGAGGTCTAACCACGGAGTAAAAAAACATTCCTGATTAAAGCCAAGAAAAGAAGAAGTCTAAGGAAAGCTTAGTTTCTTCATCTCCAGGAGGTAAGACTCATGTGTAGCCAAAGTGGAATGAAGTAGATATTGTAAATAGTGTTGATAGTTTACCTCTGACATAACAACTTTAATCAAAGCCAACACTTGATAAAAATATTCCTTTTTAACACACAGCACCAAGTCAACACAACCTTCACAAAAAATCAGATGGATACCATTCCCATTTAAAGATAAGAGAAGCAAGCTCTTGCATTCACTTCCATGAGGCGGCGGCCGAGCTCAGGGTCTGCCCTACTGAGGTCACCACATCCCTCCTCACCCAACGGGGAGGAAGGTTTCTTCCCCAGCCAGCAGCAGCACCAGGACTCAAACCAGCAATGCCAGGATTTCCTCTCCAGCACCATCTTCTCCTGAAACAACACCATCGGGGTCTACTGGTACTGGGAAAGTTAAGGTCGGCTTCAGAACATTTCCATTACTTGGTTCTTTTGTTCAACAATCTGAAACCCAAAATGAGCAGCTGGAGCCCAGCAACGCTTCCTTTTGCTGCCTGTGAGAACTGACTTTGCAGCGTCGGGCGACGTTTTGTTCCTTCCAGTATCAAAAAGGTTCACTATGACAACTAAAGTTTGGGATGATAAATTCCTGTTGGGATTCTTTGGGCCGAGCAGGGCCATCACGCTTCCCATGAGCAGTGCCCCTTTGTTGGGCGGGCGGGCAGGGACCCCGGCGCACGTGCCACTTGTCCTGCGCTGACGCCAGAGCCCCCGTGGCTCCGGGGAAACCGCCGTGCTTCGTGTCTCATGTGCTTCATGTTAAAAATTTCCCAACAGTGATAGACTTCAGCTGCCAGGATCAGGGAGAGCATGTGCATCCAGCATGAACAGCCCCCGCACGCAGCTCTGGGCCATTTTTTTATCCTTTTTCCTTTCTTTTAAATAACTATTGGGGCTCATAACAAGCACTGTCACTCCAGCACTGCTCCCCTGATTGACTTTGCGACAATGATCTGTGGAGGAGATGGGCACTCAAACAGCCACTCTGCTGCACTCAGGCAAAGAGGACTAGAGAGGCTTGCATTGGGTTTGCTTCGGATTTCTTTTTTGCTAATTTTTTGTTCAATTTCCAAAATATCTTCTCTGATTTTTTTTAAAAAACAGTATTGCAAAAACAAAACTAATCACAAAACTGTAGTAAAGCAACTCAGAGGCTGAATGAAAAAACCACACACACACACACAGAAACTCCAATCCTCAAAAAACAAAGGGAAATTTTAACTGGATCAGAACATCTCATCTTTGAGCCATCCTGGAGCACCCTGCTACAGCAGAGGTCTCAGCACAGTGATCTTATGTATCATATATGCTCTAATAAATAGGTTCAATGAGTTGGGTTAAGGGCAGAGTTTAACTATTAACTCTAAATTCCCTCACTCTTATGGCTGTAAGTCAATCCCTTAATGTTACTTTAACACAATTTCTGACAGTTGAATAAAATCTATGGTCAATATTACAACCCCTTCTTTCCTAAAGGAAGGGAAATACATGTGTGATTTGCATCAGAAATGGTGGGAAAGGCTGTGGGTGAGTGGGGGTGACAAATGCCCACAGCCCCATTGGCCAGGAATCCCAGCCTGGCATTTGCCTCCAGCCAGCTGGGCCCTCACGCCAGCCCCAAAACAGCACAACTGGCAAAACCAGCTCCACACAGGTACAGCTCCCAGCACAGGAGCCCTGAGCAGGCAGAGACATCACAATGCAAAGCTGTATGATATATCTAAAATAATCCCACAAAAATCAGATGACACAAAGAATTCTAATACTTTCCTTTTGTTAAGATACAGTAACTGAGAATACAATGAAATTCTTCATGTTCAGTATCTCCCATTAGATCAATTAATATTCAGAGAAAGGCTTTAACATGAAGTTTAAATAATCATAGAAGGAGAAAAAGAACCACCAATGTTCTAGAAGCTTCTCTAGACCTTTCAATCAATTTTATTTATATGCAAAACCAAGAGAAACTCAGAAAAAACAAAGCTCCTCCTGATGCTAAAGCTCTCAATTTACTGACAGGCAAATGGCTTCATGCTGCCACTTAATCTCATTTCTTGCATAATGCCCTCTAATTAGCATATCAAAGTGAATTAATACTTCTAGGGCATTAGCAATGGGAAAATCTGCTCCAGGCTTCACAATAGCAGTTAAGCAAGAGCCAAGAAATCCTCAAAAACACCACAAACCACTTTGCATTGCAAAACTGTTCAATTTATTTATCCTCTCTCTCTAAACACTTTTACCGCACACTGTTTTACTACTGTTCACCAAACAAAATGATAATTGCCAAAGTTACCAGCATCTGTAATGCCTGTTTAGAATCTTAATTTAGATTGTGTACTTGAAGCTCTCTAGATGCTTCCATTGACCCCGTCATACACCACAGGACATACTGGAAAACTGTTGTTCTTTAAAAAAATGCTGTCAGGATAATATTATTCAATAACCTTTTCCACTTACAATAAATAATTAAAAATTAAATAATCTATGACAAAGCCACCTGCTGGACAATGAGGAATGAGAGATTGGCTTTAAATGTTGATGCATGACTGAAGTATAGCAAAAGGGTTTGACCTGTAAACACATGATACAAACCCACCTCCCTTCCAGGTGATGGATTTGTATTACATGGGATATTCAGCGATTCACATTGTTACAGTTCCTGTGACTGTGAACACGCATTGAACTGATCATTAACAAAAGAACTGAAACACCTAAAAGTGCATTAAATTCAACTAAGTGCATAATAATTTTTACTGTATGCTTTTATGCAAAATATGCTATTTTTATTCAATTCCTGATGCAATAAATACATTCGAGCTGTTACAATCAGAGCTTTTCTCCTTTAAAAAATGTTTTCAGAATCCGCGTTCAATCACAGGTCACTTTGCAAAACATAAACTGTAATTTATAAACAAGGTGTAAAAACCCCTGAAACTTCATCACCTTAGGGCTCTGCACCAGTGTTTAAAAATAAAAAAAGAACACAGGGAAAAAAAAAAAACCAAACACCCAAACCCTACCTCCCAACACCAGTACTCCCACCCTAAGCCCAGGAAGGGGCTGGAGCACCAAAGGAAGGCCAGTAACAAAGGGTAGAAGAAAATGCCGGGGGTCAGTGGGGTTTTCCGCATTTCTGTTTGCAACATGGAGGGGAAAAAAAAGTACAGAATAACAAAATAAATTATGCCGGATATTTATCTGGTACTCGGAGCCTTCCTAAAGAATGTGCATTACTGAAAAACACAGTGTCGAAGGAGCGGGCTGCATTACCTTTCCTATTTAATTCCCCGCTTCCTCCCTCAGCCCCGCAGCTCGATGGAGGAGCTCTAATGTCCAGCTGAGCTGCACAATTCATCTGTTTGCCTGATGAACTACTCCAACTCTATAAAAGCATGAACTGTACGAGCTGACAGAAACTTTAATAATTTATATTAAATATTGATGTGAATTATTTACTCCATTCACACTCAAAGGCAGGAATTGCCTACCAGAGAAAAGCAAACGTGACAAAAGGTCAACACGCCGGTGAGAAAAGGCAGGCGGTGTCAGGCATGTGTTATCTGAACCATGCTGATCACCTTGATAAGCGAGGAGCATTAAACATGACTGCTGAGCAAACAAACAAAGCATTCTTCTCGGGGTGTCGCGGCCGCAGCTCGCGGCTCCGCTCGGGGCTGCGCTGCTTCGGGCTCGCCGCGCCCGGCCCGCTCCGCTCCCGCGGCTCTGCAACATCACCGAGCATCACCGGCACCGTGTGCGAGCCCCCGCAAACAGCCCGCAACCCCGGCCCGGATCCACACCGCACTGCCACCCGCTCCCGAATTATTAATACGGCCTTCATTCACGTTTAAATATTGCCTTGCATTTGTAACAATTTAGAGTGTCTAATTCTGCTTATATTTGTCTACGGTAGACTGCAAATATCATTATATTAATGTTTCACACAAATCAATGTTTAAATTGAAAAAAGACAGCATAATATCCATATCATACAACTTTTCCATTGAAAGCTGCAGGAACAGAGCTTGATAAATGTGTTAAATCCTGGAGAAAAAAAAAAAAAAAAAAAAAAAAAGGACTGTTTTGCATTCCCTACATGCCATGATAATAATTTATCTCTGAATGCAAAAATTCCTTAACTTACAACAAGCATCTTAAAATACACCACACGGTTACTGCTATAATTTGGTATTTTCAGATAAGCAAGCAAATGTGTCGAATTCAAAAATAAATGGAAGGACATGAAAGACAGCTATAAAATAAAATAAATAAAATAAATCCCTGTTCCTGGCTAAATTAGTATTGACAAGTAGGGCCAAATTTATCCTCTACAGAGTAGAAAAAAAAAATCTCTGTAACCACTAATCCCAGTAGTCAAGGTGAAGATGGATATTTAAATGAAGCAAGAAGCACCAGCAATGGGAAGCGCTGAAGGTAAGGTGCAGTCTCAGGTTCTGTGAGATAAAATACCACGAATTTCTCTAATGCCCATAATCACCAAATCGCCATTTTCTCAACTAGAGAAGTGCCCTGGTAGAAATCCACAAAAGAACCAGGCTGCTGATAATGAACGTGTTGGAAACAGTTGACCAAATGACAATCAAGACACTTTATTCAATTTATTTTTTCCTAGTAGGACATTTATGAAGAAAAGCAATGTCATTGCCATAAGGACAGTGCAAACGACCAAACGTTCTGTTGCACGGCATCATTTGTAATACATCTGCTGGCAATTAAAAAAAATACATTCACAAGTACAACCACTGGGTCAGTGACAAACCTTGGTACTGAAGCATGAGATGGAAGCAAAAGCTAAACAATTTAAGCTGAGCTGGACACACATAAACACCCAGCACTGACTTCTTCAGGTAGTCAGGGAACAACAAAATATGTATTTAGCAGCTCGGGGAAAAAAAAACGGGACTGCACATAAATATTTTAAACAGCTAAAGTGAGTAACAACAACATCACAGCTGATATTTAGAAAATAGCCAAAATACACACACACACTCACACACACACACACACACACACACATGTGTGCTATCAGTGCCATTTCATTGTTCCATCTGAATCCTCCCGTGTTCTGGCAGGATTGCCAGGATTGCTGGTTAGAGTGCATTACTGAGAGCTGTTCGCACTAAACGTTAGTTTACAAACGCCGAAAAGTTGCGATCCGTGCGGTGCCAGGGCAGAGCGCTGCGGCTGGCGTTTCACAGCCCGCGGTGCCGCCAGGGGTTAAACCTTCCCCAACTCCGGCACAGGCAGGAGGCCAGCCCTGCTCCGAGGAGCTGCAGGACTGACAAGGGGCGTTCCTGGGCCGGCTCAGCAACGGGGAGCTCTGCGGCGGGCAGGGACTGTGGGAGCCGGGCAGGGCTCGCTGGGGCCGGGCAGGGACTGTGGGGGCCGGGCAGGGACTGTGGGAGCCGGGCAGGGCCCGGTGTAGCCAAGCAGGGCTCGCTGGGGCCGGGCAGGGCTCACTGAGGCCAAGCAGGGCCCTCTGCGGCCCTTCCAGCACGGCCACAGCAGCACGCGGCTGCTCACAGCTGTAGCAATAAAAATAAAGGTAACTTACGCACGGGAACTGCGAGGCATCAACCCCGTGGCTAACACACGGTTTGTCTGGTTTTCAGAGCTTTTTTATTCATTCTCTAAAACAAAAATCTATGCAAGGGGAGAACGGTCTTAATGAACATTTTCATCCTCTCTCTTTAGACATAAAAAATAGTTGCAGCAGCCCGAGCAGCCGAGCAGGCCTTTCGCTTCCCCTGCGGACACCTCCTGCAGTCGAGAAGTTCATTAAGTTTTATGATCTTCCCAAGTCAGTCCTGCTTATAAGCCTCACAAAGGCCACAAATCTGGCAAACCATCATGTATGCCATTAGGCTTTACTAGGAAATGAATGCTATTTAGGGGTGGTGGTGACAGTAAATTCGGGGTTGGTTGGCAGCTATCATTGTTGCTGCTGGACTTGGGGAAATAAATAAATAAATAAATAAATAAATAAATAACTGTAGATGTGTGCACGGTTATGCACATGAATTCAGACATTTTTAGAAATGTGTGATCCTGTCTCTACAAATGACTTTTAAAGATAAAATCCCAAATTATCTATCAGCACAGTCCAGGACCTAATAATATGTTGTTCCATTGGGAAATAATTGCAATTCTCTAAGACATTTTAAGACTTACAAGAATTAATATATTTTCACTTCTTTCTCCATTAGAAAAACCAGGACCCCGGCCTGAGCAACATCCTAGAGGAAGCTCAGTAAAATCACCAATCTCAAGGTGTTGTAGTCAGTAAAAAAAGAGCTATTTAAAAAACTAAACAATGGTGCAAATGAGTGTTTGGTTCCTCGTGGCAGGACAGGAGGAAACGGACTGTGACACAGGTATGCAACAGATGTGACACCGGCGAGCGGGCAAAGCACAACCACGCGGAGCCAGCGGGTCCTCACTTGCAAATCTTCCTTTTCATTGGAGGGGCTTCGGTACAACTCTGCTATCATTTTTCTTTGAACTAATTAAAGCCAGAGGTGGCAGTTTCTTTATGAACACCGTGCTACCTTGTGGTTGCCTCTCAGAATACACACAGCTATTAATAGCTGTAAAGCACTCAAATGTATTATGCAGCACTTTTGAAAATGTTAAAATGTTAAAAAAGAAATGTCAGGCTAAATTCAGTAACTCAGTGATTTGCTTTGTACATGGTAAATATCTCACAGGCAGAAAAAATAAAAATCTTCAGCTCCTGACCCTGTGTGAGGCTTTCAGAAATGAGATGCATCCATTAACCCTTGCCGGGAAGTGACAGAGTGGTCCATGCAAACTGAGGATTCCTCCTCGTGCTCTCTCCCAGACACTCTCACAAAGTCCTCGCTGACTGTACTGAAAACTACTAGAATGTAAATAAATACGCAGATCAATATTAAACGTACTTAAATATCGCATGACTTGCTTCTGAACAGACATGACTGCTAGGCTCCAGCCTCCCTCCGCACCTCTGGAGGAAGACAGTGATGAAGCCATCACGGCGATTCCCACACCCAGGTAAACTTTGGTTCTGATCAGGAAGAATTAAACCCAGCACATGAGCCCATCGGAGGCAGGTTTAAGCATCTGACAATTGTCTGACCACAAGACAATGCAGAGCCCTAGGGGGAGAAGGGACACCTCTGCTTTAACTGCATTTCAGACCCTTCCTCGAGCTTCCAGTTTAGGATTGTTTGAGCCGTTCCCTCCGAGAACAGCTTCTAGAAAACAGGTTTCAATTTATTTTCACGTTTTCCTCGCTTTAGCACACTAAGTAAAGCCTGCACAGACATTTCACCTCAACTGGGAGACCCTGAGTGAAGGTCCCCTTCCGGGAAGAGTTTTTGGTGGAGGTGTGGATCCATCTCCATCAATCACTCAGAGCATTAATCGCGTTCCTCCTGTGCTGCGGGGCTGGCAGGAGCTCGCCTTTGGGCAGGCAGGCGTCTTCACTCTTTGTTGGATCTCACAAAAGAGGGATAACTTGAAAACTTCCTCGACTTTCTGCAGCACAAACGCAGGATCCCAATTTACAAGTTCTCACCGAAACACCCCGAAAGGGCTCAGAGCACAGAGTCTCTTGTCAGGGTCCCCCTCCCCTGCGAGCGGCGGCCTCACAAACCCCCTGTGCCAGTAATCCCAGCGCTGAAAGGAGCGGGGCTTTCCTCGCAGCTCACCTCTGACATGTGCCTGACTACTCTTGCCTTTCACAACACTGAGGCTAAGCCCTCTGCAAATAAAGTGACCGCGGGACCCGCGCCTGCCTCCTTAATTGAAATGTGCTCCTGCAAATGTCTCAACACCGAGGACACGCTGCTTCTGGCTCCGGAGCAGGACGGGCAAAGAAGTTTAGGGAAAGGCAGGAAACAAACACAAGCCAAAGGAAAGGGGTTCCGAGCCGGCCGAGGCGGAACGTAGGTAGGTGGGAAGGGAGAGGGATCATTCCCCTTATCCCGGGTAATATAATGCAACATAAAGCAGAATCAATCTTAATATTCACAACACAGTCAATACCCTAGTGCTTAGCTGTCAGCAGGAACTGAAGTGGATCCCCGGTAGCAAAGAAACCCTTGGACATAAAGCACCATAATTCACAGAGAACCGCTCACTCCGGGCTCCACAGCTCAGATTTGCAATGATTTCACGTTGGGTTGTTTTCGTCCAGTTTTATTTTTTCAGTGTGGAATTAGGCAGAAGGTTACTGAGTATCATATAAAGCTAAAAAGCCAGGCAATGGCTTTAGCTATATGTGAATAAATGGCTATTCATTTTTAAATCCAGTCATAACAAATGCTTTTGTTACTGTTAAATGTTCTTACTATTGTTAAATGTGCTTATTCTCATTAAATATTATTCTCGCTAAATGTCCTTGTTTTCATAATACAAAGCAGAATACTTTGCAATTTTTCTTCTTTAAATAAACAAACAAAAAAATTCTATAAATTCAGTGATGTGAAAAAATTGCAAAAAATCTCCTAAAATGCCCACAAGAAAAGCAGGGAGTTTATTCCTGTCGCGTTAATGTAGTCGGAAAAAAAAATCGTACTTTTGAGATGATTTTTGATAATTTTGNCGGCGCGGCGCGAGGCGGGAGCGCTAAGATGGCTGCGGCGGCGGCGGCGCGGGCGGCCCGTACCTGTTTTCTCCTTGATCTCGCAGAGGACGCTGAACAGGGCGGGTTTCATCCTGTGGCAGTTCAGGGCGTGTTTCCTGCAAGAGAGCACAGGACAAGCGGTTAGCGCCGGGCTCCGGCAACATGGCGCCTTCCNAAGAAAAGCAGGGAGTTTATTCCTGTCGCGTTAATGTAGTCGGAAAAAAAAATCGTACTTTTGAGATGATTTTTTATAATTTTGGCGTTTAAAAAGGCAGCGCCCGGGAGGCGCCGGAGCAGCGCCGGGCACAGGAGCGGGGTCGAGGCGCGCACGGCGGGGCCGCCTCGGGTTCGGTTCGGCGCCCCCGCCCCTCTCAAAGCTCACGGTCCGGTCCCGGGTTAAACCCCGCGGTCACACCGCCCCGGGATGTCTTTCTCACACCGTCTGACGGCAGCGCGGGCGCTCCGGGGCCGCGGGGGCCGCGAGGAGGGACCCCCGCGCCATTTCACGGCGCTCCCGCCGCCTCACGAGCCGCCGGGTGCCCGNGGCGTGTTTCCTGCAAGAGAGCACAGGACAAGCGGTTAGCGCCGGGCTCCGGCAACATGGCGCCTTCCCCAGCCCCGCGCCGGGGCCGCTCGCCCCCCGGCCGGGGGTCCCGGGGCCGCGGGCAGCGAGGCCCGGCCGGAACCTCCCTCTTCCCGCTTCGCTTTCATGCGGAATTATCTTTGTGCAAACACCGCCCGAACGAGTGGGAAAAACCACCCCCCTCGTCCCCGTCCTGCGATATTAGAACTGATTTATTAAGGAGATTGGGGAGGGAGGGGGGGAGGTGTACAGAGTTAACATTGTTTTTGTATTTATTGTGATTTAATACAGCCAGGGCTCGGTTTGGGTTTTATTCACACACACACACCCTCTCCTGCAGCAATATCTGGTCAGATTTATAATTCATCTGCTGCCGCTTTGAGACAAGAAAAGAAAGAAAGAGGCAAAGTTGTACTTTGGGGGCTGGCCGGACAGACAGACGGACGGCCGGCGGCGCAGAGGCCGGAATGCACCGGACAGTGCCCGCGGAACGGGCCGGACCAGCCACGGCCCCCGCGCACCTCAGCGCCGGCAGCACCGCCGCGTACTTCTACATTTATTATATCTATATTTAATTTTTTTTAAAGGAGGGAAATCATTAAATAGCAACTTGGCTCTGCCTTGGCTGCTGGTAATTTCTCTTACGGCCCCAAGAAGTTGCTCTTAATTGTGAGACTCCGGGTCTCTGCAGAGGAGCAGGAAGGAGAGAAACAAAAACCACACACACACACCAAAAATAATTTAAAAAAATAATAATATTAATAATAATTTTTTAAAAAGACAAGGTTTAATTAGACGAAACCAACTTTGCTTGTGCCTCATCCAGGCTTTGGTCAGTGATGGTCATGATCTGATGGAGGATGTCGCCGATGTCCTGCTTCCTGCCGTCGCCGTCAGCCCCTTCGTGTCCGTGGGGAGGCGGCAGGGCCATGCCCCCCTGCACCGAGTGCCCGGCCAGGTTCACGCCGGCCAGAGTCTGCAGCATCCTGGACTGATCGTCCATGGCTCCGGGCCGGGCCGCGCTCCGGGCGGTCACGGCAGCGCCTGCCCCGCTCAGTCCCAGTGCCGCGCTCCCGACCGCGCTCTGCACACACACCACCAAAAAGGGGGAAAAAAAAAAGCCAAACAAAACAATAACAAAAAAAATGTAGTATTTGTGTTTTGACCGGATCTCAGCTGTTTATTCCACTCTCTTCTCCTTCCCAGGGCAGTAAATCACTCTCTTCTTTAGTTACAATCTTCTTTCATCATCATCATATTGGTGCCTCGGATAAATGAGCTGAGCAGATTTCTGTGAGGTTTTCCTGGTACGATCTTCCTCCAAAGCTTTTTTTTCCCCTCTTTTTTATTTTTATTGTTGCTTTTTATGTCTTTCCCCACTTGTCCAAAAATCTTCTTTGCAAAAAGGCAAAATTAAAAAAAAAATTAAATGCAAAATCAAAAAAACTCGCTTTCAAATCCTTCAGAAGTTGGGAGGGTGCAAACAGCAAAAACCACAACAAACCAGCGAACACCCCCACCCCCAAATTGCAACATAAAAAAGCCAAGAAAACACAATCACAGAGGGAAAAAAAAAATTAATCGCCCTCCCCCCCAAATAACAAACGATCCCAAGTCTGTGCACGGGGGTGAGACAGCAGCAATCAAAAGTTTGAACTTGTGCAAAGAAAAGAGCGGAAATAACGGGGAAAGAACTGTAAAAAAATTAATTACACACTCTCTGCAAAGCAATGTGCAAAAATATCGGCCCGCCGGAATTTATGAGCCCCGCGCCCGGTGCCCGCGCGTGTTTTATGTTGTTTGATGGCCGCTCCGGTGAGGGATTGACAGGCTGCCAACGCCACTCACTCACCGCAGACGTGTCACCCTGTGAAGGAGCCGAGCGGCGCGCGAGAGGGAGCGGAGCGCCGGCCCCGCCCCGCCCG
>VWZP01005797.1:231007-248507 GCA_013396995.1 Dicaeum eximium
CAGCCAGAGCAGAGCACTGAGTGCCACCTCCTGTCATCCCTTGGGCACTCAGGGTTGGTGACTCCACCACCTCTGGGCAGCCCCTTCCAACCCTGACAGCCCTTTCCGTGGAGGAATTCCTTTTGATGTCCAAGGCTCCTGATGTCCAAGGGCAAATGACCCTGGCTGAGCAGGGGGGATGGAGCTCAGGCTGCCTTCACTTCTGCCGTTCAGGTGCTGGGAGGGGCAGGTTTGAGCCGTGGGGCAGAGCCCTGGTGGGTGACACTGCCCCACACCTGGCACAGGTGGTGTAGCAGCAGCTCTCCAGGGCTCTTCTGTTAGTGCCTCGGCCACAGACTCCAAGCTGTGTTTTAATATTAACCCTGTGTGTGTGTGTGTGTGTGAGCTGAGGAGCTCCATCAGACTGTCTGTCAGCTCAGTTTCCTATCCCAGACAGCACAAGGGCAATCCCTACCTTGTTTGCTTATTGCCTGAGAAGTGTTGTATCTAAATTCATTATTCTGAAAGCAAAACACAGCTCCTTGAATATGTTTTGTGTGTCTTGAAAGAGACAGACCCAAAATTAAAAGCCAGAGGAACAGGGGATTCATCTTTTGCTGAAGAAATGTGAATCTGTCCAGTTCCATTTGACATAAAGTCCCAAAGGGGCTGAAGGTCTCAGGCATTTTTAAATAGGTCTGATCATCATGAGTGTTTCTTAAGTCAGAAGCAGCTTGAATGCTGCTATATTTAAAAAAATAAGATTATGATCATGTTTTTAATGCAATAAAAATATTTACATGCACGCAAAGGTGGAATGACAACAACCTAAAGAAGCTGACTGGGACTGAAGTGTTTGTTTTGATGGTGCTGCTGTTTAGGGCACAGCCCCTGCCTGGCACAGTGGGGTCAGAGCACCCTTGGTGCTGCTGCTGCAGAGCTGTGCAGTGCCTGTGCTGCGAGGGCCCTCATCCTGTCCCTGCTCTGTCCTGGCTCCAGACAAGGCAGCTTCTGTGAGCCTGGGCACCTTTGTGTGTGTAAAAACCAAACAGAGGAGCAAAGAGGTGAAATGGTGATGCTTTCTGGTTCGTTCAGGGTTTTTTTTAGATTGAAGCTTGTATAGGTGTTTATAAAATTTATTAGGTTTTTTAGGCTCTTGAATATCACACTGAGAATTGTGAAAATAGAAACTCTAGTCTAATATTCAAGCATTCCTAGCCTGTGCTTTCATTTTCCACTCTACAACAAGATATTTTATTTATCGCAGAATCCCAGCATGGTTTGAGTTGGAAGGGAGCTCAAAGCCCACCCAGTGCCACCCCTGCCATGGCAGGGACACTGCCACTGTCCCAGGCTGCTCCAGCCCCAGTGTCCAGCCTGGCCTTGGGCACTGCCAGGGATCCAGGGGCAGCCCCAGCTGCTCTGGGAATTCCATCCCAGCCCCTGCCCACCCTGCCAGGGAACAATTCCTAATTCCCAATCTCCCATCCATCCCTGCCCTCTGGCAGTGGGAGCCATTCCCTGTGTCCTGTCCCTCCATCTCTGGTATCCAGTGTCTCTCCATCTTTCCTGTGGACTCCCTTCAGATGCTGGAAGGCTGCATTTGGGTCACTCCTGGGCCTCTCCAGGCTGAACAATCCCCATTCCCTCAGCCCTTCCTCATAGCAGAGGAGCTCCATCCCTCTAATCATTTCTGTGCCCTCCTCCAGACCCGCTCCAACAGGTTGATGGCCTTAAGGAATGTTCGAGCTCAGCAAATTGTCTGTGAAGCATTTTAGGCATAGGAGTGACAGAAGGTGTTCCATGGAAAAGCACCTTTGTTGGAAGTGTTCCTTCCCAGCTTTCTGTGCAAAAGTCCCATCAGCTTCACCTTCGCCTGGACAGGGGCTGCTGTTCCCATGGAAAAGAGCGTTCAGCAGGAATAAAAGTGAAATGAATGCTATAATGTGTTATTTACAAGGCCCTCTGGTTTAGTTTTGTTGTTTTAAAGCCAGCAGCAGTTAAGCCTCAGAAACTAACTCAGATGCTCAGATATCTTTTCTGGCTGGTGGTTCTAGCCCACGTGCTGTGGAATTGGGTCAGGGGGTTCTGGGGCTGGGGGTGACCCCAGGGTGGCCCTGCAGCTGTGCTGGTGTCAGGGAGCGCCTGCAGACAGCGTGGAGAACCAAGCTGAACCCCAGCCACTGAAAATGAAGGGAAGGGTTTGCACACACTGAGCTGAGGCAGAGCCCAGGCGCCTCGGAGCGCCCGGATCCCCGCGCTCAGCACAATCTCTGAATGAAAAATGACAACACTTTGTCATCTGTTCAAATTGATATTGCACTCTCGGCAGTGACAGCTGAAAAGGCCCACAGGTGCCATATAAAGAGGTGACCATGTTGTCATATTTCATTTAGGCATCCCTCTGCAAAGCCATAATTACCTAATTAGGTTGTTAATTAGGAGATTAGCATTTCGCTATATTGATAGAATGCTCTTTGCAGGCACGAGTCTAGATACAGATTTGTCTGCCCTAATTTATAATCTCTGCATTTTTTATACTTATTTATTTGCTTAAAATCTTGATGCAAGATGTCTCAGGTTAGGAGAGAATCAACTTGTCTGCAATTAAACAAAGATTTGACAAGATCAGGAAAGAATGAATACTTCCCATACATACCCCGATATTTTCTCTCCCCTCTAAAGCTTGGTAATTAAAATATTGGAATTGGTGTAATTTGCATCCTGATTAGTATGACAACAAAAGTATAGCCAAATTCCAAGCAGTTCAGAAATACAGAGCTCATGCCAGATTGATTTACAGGTCTGGAAATGAACAAATAATTTGTTGGAAGTTGTGTGTAATGTAGTGTTTGCTCATCATAACTTCCCAATTCCAGTCTCTCCTGTGAGAGAGACTCTTTATATGACTGTAAATGATTATTTCCTTTTTAATGATAGGACCAGAGTGTGAGTGACAGCTTCTGCAGATAACTATTCACTCTTAAATGCACTTGAGCTTTTGCTGAAACATAAACTTGAATGTTCATATATTTCAGTTCACTTTCCTTTATCCTGCCTGCCCAGGATCTGTCTGTGTTTGAGGGGGTTGATTATTTGTGCTGCTGCAAATGCAGATAACCAGAACCATTCCTTGGTGCAATTGCAGACAGAAGTTGACTGGGAAATTATTTCATGTAACCTAATCATAAATTCTGAAGTATGTTCATGCCGTCCTGTTCCTGTTTATATGATGCTGGGGGAAAAATCAATTTTTAATTCTCATCTGCCTATCTTTTTCATTAGTTTTTAAAGATCACTTTAAAGAGCTACAGTCAAGGAGGTGTTTGAGTACAGGGACTAGGGAAGCCCTTGAATGATAACATGACCTGCAATGGTATATAATATTTCCAGCTTGCTATGTTTTGAGTTTGTTAGTAATTGTCTTGTACCTTCCACAAGTTGTGTCTTTGGAATACTTCTGTTTACTTTGAATAGGGCTTTAATTGTTTATTATTTCCTTAAGGAGGATAGTAAATTTAAACAATATTAAACAAACAAAAACAAAAAACAGGCTACAGCTTTGCAGAACAGAAGGAAAGAAGTTTTTTTTTCCCTGCTTCTCATTTCTTACTTCTATAATTTAGAGAGGAAGATACATTGCAGGAATTGGCTTGAGAGTTTTGTGGGGAATTTGGAACTGCTTTTAGCCATTTGAACTGGAGGACTCTTAAAATCATTCCATTAAAACTGGTGGAACTTCAAAGTTGTAGCTCTTTCCTGCAGCAGAACATTTTTAGTTGCTGACAGCTTTCTCTGATTTTATTGTTTCCTGTAGTTTATTTAGAGGTCTGTGTATTTCAAAGCACGAAAGGCAAAAATATCAACCCTTCATGTGAGGAAAATGTTTCCTGTAAGATGCCACAAAGGAAAGGTGGCACTGGCCTGTCAGTTTAGGGACACATCCTTCAGTGGGAATGTGCTGGTGACACCACAGGGATTTTGGTGGAGCTGGAGGGTTCTCACCTGGAGCCTGTGAACTTCTGGGGACAGGAACAGGGTGTGAAAGTGCCTGGTGGCTCTGGTGTCAGCTCACCGAGAGAAATCCGTAGTTCTGCTGGAAAACGTGTCAGGAGCTGAGGAGGGAGCAGGGCTGGGGCACTGCTGCAGGTGTGCAGGTGTGACATGGCTGTCCCAGCTGAGCAGGGCTGGGGCACTGCTGGCACTGCTGGCAGGTGTGACATGGCTGTCCCAGCTGAGCAGGGCTGGGGCACTGCTGCAGGTGTGCAGGTGTGACATGGCTGTCCCAGCTGAGCAGGGCTGGGGCACTGCTGGCAGGTGTGCAGGTGACACACGGCTGCCCCAGCTCTCGTGTGCTGTGGGCGGTGACAGGGACGAGCCACCTTGCACTGGGCAGTGGGAGCGAGGCGTTGTGTCACATTCTCCTGTGTGCCTTTAAAAACCCCAGAAATCCCTTCCAGAATAGCTGTGTTTTCCCCAGAGCAGGGGGAGCTGCACTCAGCTCTTGTCACGCCCAAGGTCACCGCGGTGGGCAGGGCTGGCACACGGCTGCAGTGCCACCGGGCACAGGGTCCAGCAGGAGCGGGTCCCGGCCGTGCCCGGTGTCTGCGCTGGCACGGGTGGGCAGCGGGAGGGATGGCAGGGCTGGCAGGGATGGCAGGGATGAGGCTCAGCTCATCCTCTCCCCTCATCTCTCACTGGCTGTGGTGTCTCGTTGTCACCTCGTGTAGGTTAACACGCAGGTATGATATTCGGTGTGGGGGGAACAGGAAGGCGAGACCATCTTTATTGAAATAATTGCAGCGTGCCAAGCAAGCAGGAGGGTCACAGGAACAGTTAACGTGTTGAGATGATGAAGTTGCCTCCCGAAATTCAGCTGTGTTCAGCTGTGTGTTCAAGGTAGAGCCTGTATGGCTGCAGATCCTTTTCCAAGACCTTTGTGTCACCTCCTGGGAGCGGAGTCGTTTGTTAGCGCGCTCTGCATCCCTCACTGTGCCGGGTTATGAATGAGCCTGATCTGCATAAAGCCCTGCTCCCCTCGCTGGGAGAGCCTATCCCTGCCATAAATACAGCCGTGGGGTACTGGCAGAGGAATACTGCCCGTAAAAATAGTAGACTGAGATGCAGCTGTCTGACTCTGCCACGGAGTTCCTGTGAGCCCTGGCGAGGGCTCAGCCTCTCGATGGTGCAGTTTGACACCTTTGGGGATGTTCTGTGACTGCACCAGACTGTTCCCCTGCTCTCCGGGGACCTCAGGGCATGGCAGCATCACAACAGCGGGGCCAGGAAGGGGAGAGGGAGCATTCATTCCCAGGGCAATGGTCAGACAGTGTGCAGAAAGTTGAACAGGTGAATAATAAAGATCAGGAAGGAAGTGAAGGTCTCTGTCCACCTGTGAGTGCCCATCAGTGCATCATGGAAACCCCAGCCTGTGTGTCCTGCTGTACAGAAGTACCAAACTAACATTTTGGAGATTTCACGTTGCTCTCTTCAGTTTTAGTGTTTGCACAGAGTATGTTAGACAGCTGCCTGCAAAGTGGTTTATTCAATAGCAAAATAGTATTTGTATAGTGCAAGTATTAGAAGAACATTTATTTTTTGTTTATGATTAAAGAATGTATAAGATGCTGATGATTAGAAGGTCCCTGAATTTCATTATGTTTGGCTCCTCCGTGAAGATGTGGTGATGGTGTGTGGGTGTAGGAGAGCAGAAGGGGTGTGCTGGCAGATCTCAGCAGATCTAGAAATTGATTTTGGGTCTGTGATTTTGCTGGAACCTTTGAGGTGTTTGTGTAAAGGTTTGCAGAAAAGAACTTTGCTTCTCTGAGTTCTTCTCTCTCCTCAGAGCGGGTCTGTGCCTTTATCAACAGGAGGACCTGATTAGAATTCTGTAGGCTACAACTACTAAATATGGCATCAAAACCTGAACTGAATTTGGGGATCTGAACTTTTTTTTTTTTAGGATATTAACTGTTCAGAGAGTTTCTAGTTAGCATTAATGTGTTGATAAATTAGCTTTAATGTGTCTTTTTGAAAATTTAAAGAGGAGGAAATAAAAATACATTTGTGTTAAACTTGTGTAGAATTTCCAGCACTTTCTCAGCATTCAGGTTTATGGGAAGAGCAGTTGCACATGTACAGTTGGGAAGAAGCTTGGCTGATTTAGCACACGACTGTTAATGGCAGGAAGTCGGGGTGCAGAGTATAAAGGTAAAACTCTCGCATCTGCTGTTACATGTTGTTAACTCCCTCAGCAGACATTAAATCATTTCAAGTACAATAATAGTGTGGGAGGTAAATTAACTAACCATTAACAATCTTATAAATACACAATTAACATGCCAACATTTATATGACACATTGATGGGGCAGCAGTAATTTTTGATTGGGAGTTTGCAGACCTTTCCGACGCCTGAGGCTGTTGCTTATTTAAACAAGTTTTTGCCAATTGCAGGTACATGTGGCCTTTCCTAATCAGTGGGTAGAAATAATTCAGTTTAAAGAACATTCTCAACATGTATTTTGCCATGTCCAAATGGAATGGAATGCCATGGAATTCCTGGAGCAGGGTCAGGCAGGGCATGGAGCTGCCCCTTTCAGAGTCAGCCCAGGCTTCAATTGGATTGGCACAACTACAAACCCACAGCTACAGAAAAATCAGATAACAATGTCAGCGTGGTTTGGGTTTTGTGGTTTGGGGTTTTTTTTCCTTTTCCTTTTTGCCCTCTACTTTGTTTCAAAAGGCCACTTGAGTGCTCTGAATGAAATATCTTAGGTAAGTGGCAATTACTGTTCTTAAAGTGCTTTAGAGCTCAGGCGTGTGGTATTTGGTCACAGAGCTTTCTGTGTTACAGCAGTTGCCCTGTGTGAAGCACCATGCAGCAGCAGATGTTCAATATTCTGCCCCGAGACACTAATCTCTTCATGTTTAAAGCTTTTCCTGGAAATACAAAACCTGAAGAGGGTCTGTAATAAGGTAGCCAAAAAGTTGGTATGTAGCTGCAGAAGGAAAACAGGAACACAGTTATGATGGGTGAAAAGAAATGCAGAACCCTGTTGGTTTTGTAAATGGATTATTTGGAATAGGCAGATGTTTCTGTTGTGTATTCTCAACACACTGTGGGGTGCTCTGCCTTACAGCAGCCACAGGCTGTGGAGTATGGGACCTGTCTGCAGGTACCTCTGTGTTCTGCTCTCCTGGCACTCAGGTTTCAAACCCCTGGTCCTTAAATGGATCTCAGCAATCAGTGTAGCATAAGTAAACTGGAGCAGAGCTAAGCAGTTTGCTCTAAGTCAGTCAGGGTTTGTTCATCCCAAGTTGTGACCTGCTGGAACAGGGGTTTGAGCTTTCTGTGTTTGAGGGGGTTTTGATCCTAAAATGTTGCGTGCATTGTTCCTAGGTACGTGTGTCCATGAAACAAGATGGAGAGGAGATAGTACAGTGAAGTGTGGCCCTGTGGACAGAATGGCTTTCCTGGACAACCCAACCATCATCCTGGCTCACATCCGGCAGTCGCACGTGACCAGCGATGACACGGGGATGTGCGAGATGGTCCTCATCGACCACGACGTGGACCTGGAGAAGTTCAACCCCTCCTCTGCGTATGGGGATAGCGGGGCAGAGCCCCAGGGGAGCAACGGGGACACTCAGGGCTACGTGTATTCCCAATCAGTCGATATTACCTCAAGCTGGGACTTTGGCATCCGAAGGAGATCGAACACAGGTGCGTGGGGTTTGCAGCAGCGCTGGCCTGCAGCTCCAGCTCCGCTCAGGCTGGCTGCAGTGGACAAACCAGAGTGTCACCAGCTTGGTGTCTGCCAGACTTCTTTTGTACTGCTGAGGCCCTTTTATAGAAGGATACGTAATGATTCAGTTACTTTAGTGCGCTGTCAACTGAGCCTTAATTGCTGTTTTACCTATTCCTGTGCAGAGGAGCAGTGAGGTAGTCAGTTTTATATATATAAAAAAATTCAAATTGTGAAGACATCAAGTCTAAATCCAAAGTACATGAACAGTCTTTGATATCTCTATTGTTACTGTCTGGAGGGGTGTTAACTTTTGAACAGGATAGTTATTTTCTGAGAAAAAAAATCTGCCTAGTGAAGCATCAAATGTATTCGTTATAAAAGAGAGGAATGAAGTTTGATGTGAGCCAGCAAAGGGAATGATTTGTCTGTATTTTGTCTCCTAAAGTTTTATTTCAGAGAAAAACCTTGAGCTAGGGTTTAAGGTACCAAATTTGGAAGTTTAAGGGTGAACACCTTTACAAAATACACTCATTTTGTTATGACTGGCAGAAAGCTCTCCCATGTGGTGCTTCATACAAGGGATTTCCAGACTTCTGCTTAGACCTGAGGAATATTATGCACAGGAGTTCTGTGAGGTAAAACATGGACGAGAAGGTTGCTGTGCCGTGGTCAGTACTGACCTCTTTTTTTCTGTTTCTGTATATTCTTCTAAAAATGATTTCTGCAGGTATTATAACACCACCTAGAGCCCAGAAAGCACCTCTGTGCTCTGCTTCACCAGGAACACGTGTGTGGTGTTGGAGAGACTGAGGTGCCTTCTACAAGTAGGAAGTTGTGAAAGGTTCCAGAAAAGCCGGGGCACTGATCTCCAGTGGCACAGAGTGAGCTTTGGAGATAAACTGAGATTAAAGCCCAGCCTGGCAGGAAGGCATGCTGGCAGTCCAGAGTGCCAGGCTGCCCTGGGGCTGGGGGGCTTCAGGCCATGGTGCAGCTCATGAGGAAGGAGAGGCAAAGTTTAAAGGTTTACAGAATCACCCCAGAAAATGATTCTGAGGGATGGTTTCACCCAGGGGCAGACTGATGGAATCATCTCCATTTGAATTACAGTCTGAGGTCATTTCAGGTGCCAGCTGGGGGCACATTCTGAGGTCAGGGCTGGGAGCAGGGTTTGTGCCTCAGCTCTGGCACGTCAGGAGGAGAGGGCAGTGCCAGGGCTGGGTGTGGGCGAGCAGGAGGCTGCCCAGGGCCAGGAGCCAGGCGCAGCCCGTGCTGGCCACAGTGAAACCACAGCTGCCCTTGGCCAGCCACACCCAGAGCTGTCCTGGCTGCCTGTGACAGTGAGCCCTGAATAATGCACATTTCTGATGGGTGCTGAGCATCCCACCTGCTTTGGTCCCACAGGGAAATGCTCCTTTGTGCTCAGCCCCAGGTGAGGAGCAGGGTGGGGTCAGGGCAGGTGGCCACTGTGCTCTTGTACATTTGTTCTGACAGGGGGTGGAAATACCAAACAGGGTAAAAACATGCACTATCTTGTTTCTAGCCTAGGGCTTTTCCTTTATCCTTTGTTTACCTGTTCATCTAACAGATCTCTTATGATAGTTCATTTAGAAAAGAAAGGATTTTGGAAGGTAATTTGGAGTTACAGTGTGGGCAGTAGCTACTACAAATGTGAAGCTTTTCTTTCAGAGTAAAATATCTATGCTACAACAGTGTTTTCTCAATATTTAAACTTATGAGCAGAGATATTTTTCTTATTTCATTAAGAGGAAGCTACCTAGAGTTATTCAGGTTCTAGCATCATGTTGTTAATGTTAATGGGAGATACTTATCAAAGTCCCCATTTGTGCTTGTACCTTAAACTGCTTGTTACAGCTGTTAAACTTCAAAGGAGTATTTTTTAAATCAGTTCCCTGATTGATAGTTTTTATCAGGGGAAAAAAATTACTTCCTTTTCCAGTTCTGTTCAAAGACCTAAATGTAAAAGAATAATAACAGAAAGCATAGAAAACATTTATTAATGTATTTTAATTGCTGTAAAGGCTCAGGGAACTCCAATTGTATCCAAAATTTGTCAGAGTAATTTAGCATTTTAGAATCTCTTCTACAAACCCATTTTAGTTAATGAATTATCTCAATACATCAAAATTGCTAATATGTCCAGCAGATTGTTTCCTTTGGGGATCAGTAGTGTTAATTCTACTTCCCAGTCTAATCTGCTTATTTTGGGTGGGCGACATCAGTGGTTTCTTGGGGTCATTGTCTTGGGTGACTTCCATCAGGTTTTTCTCCAAGGAAGCTCTTACTGTTAACAAAAAAGGTAATTTAAGTTGTTGTCTGGTACCCTGGGCTGCAAGTTCTTTGGTATCAGAACTATTTGGGGCTTTTTTTTTCCAACCATATTTTGAAGATGGAGGCAAAATATATGTAAAGAAATACTATATTCATTTTAGGATTTGACTAATGTTGTGAAGATACAAATCATTTATTTTACTACCTATAAACTGTTTCAGCCTACTGAAGAAAAAGCTGTGCTAATTTATATCGCTTTGACATTTTATAATTTTCATGATTTTTAGATAAAGGATTTTATATTTAAAACTTTAATAGTCTAGTCTGAGTTCATTTATCTTTAATTTTTGAAACGGGTAGAGTAATTCATAACAGTAATTTTATTCCTGTAATGTAATATTCACTTCAGTTCATTTGTGCATTAAAATTCCTTTAAGACCGTTATTAATGATTTATATAATGAAATGTCATATTAATCACAGAAGTTTTCACATTTTATTATTCTCTTCCATGTTAATACTATCTTTATGATCTCTATTAATGTTTTATATCCTCTAATTTCAATTATAAATCAAGAACATTTTCATGTTTTTGTTGGTATTTGCTTTTCAGGGGTGCCACCTTTAAAATTTTATGACTTTTTCCCCTACATATGCAGTATAAAACATCTTTATTCATATAAAGGTAGTTAATTATGTCTTTGTTTATAGTAAACTTTCATTGACAAACTTATAGTTGTAATATTTCTTTTCAAGCTCAGAGACTAGAACGTCTGCGGAAAGAGAGACAAAATCAAATAAAATGCAAAAACGTTCAGTGGAAAGACAGAAATACTTCTTGCTCAGGTAAAAGGAAATATCTTTTATCTCCCTACTGGCTTTATTCCTGCCTCTGACGGTTACAACATTTGCAGTTAGTGATTTTCCCCCAGGGTTTCAGACACAGAGGAAATGCCAGCTCTTTGTGCTGGCCGGGGTGCCAGGCTGTGAATAAAGCCTGAATGAACAGGGGAGGAGCAGGGGCTGAGCCAGGCTGGGGGATCCTGGGTGGCTGCTCTGGCTGTGGCACTCGGGGCACCCCACTGCTGCTGTGGTTGTCACCTCGGGGTGCTCAGGGGGGCCGAGCAGGGCAGGGCTCTGTGGCACTGTGGGGACAGGAGGTGGCACTGCCCCAGGACAGGGGCTGGCACTGTCTGCACTCCAAATGCAGCATCCCTGCCTCCAGGGGACTGCCCAGCCACTTCCAGCAGCACTTGGCTCACTGGGTGCCATGGAGGATTTTGTAGAGTTTGCTTCCATTGAGTATTTCTGTAGCTACTTTTTTAGATAAGGTGCAAATCATAAGAAATAAAGAGTACATGTATGATCTACTTAAATGCAAGCATAATAAATGCTGGCTTAGTTTATCTTGCCTTTCCTTGGTAAAACTATTATCACTGATTTCTCAAAAAATATTGAATTCTATTTTTGTTAATTATATAATTAAGAATTTGTGACTGGATGTTCTACATAGTTTAAATTGTAATATATGAAATTACAAATCTGTCTCAATTTTCCTATTTTAGACCTCAAGCTAGTTTCTATTTCTGTTGTATTTGACAGACATTCAAACCTTTGTATGGTCTGTAATGCCTCCTTCTTTCAAAATTTGTGTATATCTTAATGAAGTCCCTCTGTAATCTCCCTTTTTTTGCCTAATTCCTCCTATCTCCGTGGCTGTCATTTGCAGAATGTTCTCCAGCACTCTAATATCTTTTTCAGAGGAGTGAACAAAGCTGCTCACACGAGCAGCACAGTCGCACTAATCCTTAATTCAGTGTTCAGCTGTGGTGGATACCCCTGTTAATGCATTCTGAAATGTTTTTGCCTTTCTCCTTCTGTAAGCAGAGTTGTAGGTTTTAAAGGTTAATCTACCATAACCTCCAACTCTTTGCTCAGTATTTTAGAGCATTTGGCCAGTGATGATGCAGCTCTCTCTGCTGTGTCTCCTGCACTCTGCGCTGGCTCAGGCTGCCGTGGGCACATTCTGGGGGCTCCATGGTCACCCCCCTCCCTGCAGGGACACATCTGTCCCCAGCAGCCACACTTGTCCCCTCTGAGCAGTGTGCTGGCATTGCAGGCAAATGGATCAGTCCCTGCCTGCTGCAGAACAGGTTTAAATAAAAAAATAAAGGAGTTACACAAAACCTCCAGGCACCTGGGGCTGTTGGCAGAGCTGATTTTCCTTCTGTGCTTAGCCCTGAGCTCTGAGTGCTCTCCCTTACCTGCATGAACAACAACACTCAGCAAGGAAGAGGAGGAGCCCTTCAGGATATCCTCTGTTCCTTTACATCTTATATTCCTTCATTTCAGAGCATACAAAATGCAAGTTAACAACATATCAAGGAAATCCTTCCAAAGTCTTGCATTCAGCCCCTACAGAATAGCTGTAGATAGAAACTTGCTCTTTCACTTGCACGAGTAAAACCATTGTATTCGATTCCAAGGTCCTTTCCAAGTGCCCAAGAATTATCAATTAAAGGTAATTCTACAGCATAATGCTTTAGATTTAAAAAAAACATCAAACAGGTATAAGAGCTTGTTGAAAAACCAAAACAACCTATGGAGTTAAAGTGGCCACATTGAAAGGGATTAAATCAAGCTTTTTTGGTTAATTGCAGCCTCTCACAAGCCCGCTGGGGATCTCTCAGTGCCAGTATTTAGCACCTCTGCCAACTGCCTCAATTTCAAGGCAGTCTGCTGATAAAAATAAATGGAGCTTTTGACTAGTTGCCATTTGACAGGTTTTAATTTTGCACTGTAAGAAATGAACCCAGTCCCTGCAGATCAAGTGCCGGGTCATTCACCTTGGGAGCAGTTCCATTCCCTGGAGAAGGAAGATGTGAATCTGGAGCTGGGAGGGAATCCAAGGGCAGGGCTGGGCGAGCTGGGCTGCTTCTGGGCACTGATGGATGGAGGCTGGGCTCTGGCTCCTGGAGCAGGTGTGGGAAACCTTGTCCAGCTTCAGTCACAGCTCCCTGCAGATGAGACCCCTTGGTTCTGGTGTGCTGGAACACCCCGGGCTCTGTCCTCATTTCACAGTGGCCTTGTAACATAAGAAATCAGATTTTTTAGGGTTTTTTAAAGTATGCCTGTAAATTGGAAGTTGAGTTGTTGTTGGAAATTCAGCTGTGCACTTTCTTCACATAAAAAGGCTTTTGTGAGCCTTCACAGACCACACAAAGACCTCCTGAACTTGCATCCCCTTTGTTTTTAGGAAGCTTTTTTGTTTTTATTGTTCAGGCGGTTGGAATGGTGGTTTCAGGTTTGACATTTTTATGAGGGGAGGCTGTATCCAGTCTCCCATGAGAAGGGAAAGCTGCAGAGCTGAGCCTGTGGGCTGAGGAGTGGTGCCAGGGCTGCAGCTGGCAGGGGTGGCACTGCTGTGCTGTGGCACCCCGTGCTGCAGGCTTGGTGGCAGCTGTGCTGCTCATGTGGCAGCAGCTCCTTTCCTTCGTGTTCTCTGCTCCTTTAGGAGAAGTAGGCAGGCAGAAAGACCAGGAGTGTGTCATTCTCTTGGTTGTTATCCTGATTTGAGTGGATCTTACACTGATCAGTTCTCTTCTCTGGGTAGGAAATACTCACCTTTTCCTCAGCTTAAACAGGAGCATCGTTCAAACTTCTTAATGGTTTCATGTCTTTGGGCTAGGAAAGAGTGGTAGTAGATCCTGCCCTGCTGAGGCACTTGTAGGTTTATTTATTTGATTTTGTGCTCCCTCTTATGATGTTATCTCTCTGTGGTGAGCAGCAGCCTCTGTACATCTCCTCACACGATGCCTCTAATCTCTTTTCTGATCTGCAGCAGAGGAGCTGAGCTCACTGTTTGAAAAGAAGAATTTTAGAGTGAAGTCCCCATGTTCTGGGAAGCAGTCCATCCTCTCTGTACGACTGGAACAGTGTCCACTGCAGCTCAACAACCCCTTCAATGAGTACTCCAAATTTGATGGCAAGGTGAGTGACCAGGTGGCTCTGTCTGGTGCCAGGGGTCCCCTGGCAGGGACAGCCCGAGGCCCTGCTCCTGTGCTTGGACTTGGGCAGGCTCCCTGAGAGTGGCCATCAGGTATTGGCAGTGCTTGACAAGAAACAAGCAAATGTCGTGGTTCCAGGTTCAGTAGCACCATTTCTGCTGTTTCCATCACAAAATTCTGGGCTGAGAATTAGGCTTCTCTACCCTGCTGTGTCCTCCCCCCCAGATGAGGTGCACCTTTATTGTGACAGAGCACAGCTCTCTGGAGTTGGTGATGAGACCCTTGTATAAATGACTGATTGCTTGGCATTTTAAAAAACCCCAAAACTGTTCTGTCTATCCACATCACAGCACTTGCTGAATATTCCATGATCCATGTCTTTGTCCTCAGTGCTCTCCTAAGAGGGGCCATGGTCTGTTTTGAGGGTGGAAAACTGAAGTATCAGGAGGTCCATATCCAAGGCAAAAAGAAGCACTAATCAATGTATTTCTGCATGAGTGCTCATTTGTGTAACACAGGGAGGAGATGGGCTGCAAACCTGGCAGGTCGTGGGGGTCAGGAGATGGATCTGATATTGCTCACACTGGGGGATAAATGTCTTCCCTCTACTCCATATTGTCAAATATTTTTCTCTGTCATCAACTCTATAAACTGAAATATAAACATTGGTGTGATGGATCATTGTCATATTGTTCCAAAACAAGTATAAATACTCCACAGATCTGTTTTCTACTGGATTTGTTTGTGGAATCTCCTGTGGGAGGATGGAGTTTGAGCTTCATTACCATCGTGATGGAAGAATTTCATATTCTGTTAGGTGTTCTTGAAGTGGAAAGTCAGATCTGTAATTCCACTGACATTTCTAGGAGTATCTGGAATATTTGTGAAATGGTAACCTTAAGACTATGAAGTTCACGTGCAAAAGCTCCTCTATTGTGATTTGATGTTTATTAGCATGTGGCAATTAGTGCTAACTCAGGTTTTCAGAATTGCTGGCCTCGTTAATGAGCGGCAGCAGCGCTTCCACACTGGCAGCACCAAGAGGCCTTTTCCTAAACTCCAGGTTTGTTCTTGTGCCACGAAATTTCACTTGGGCAAACGCTTAAATGAACTCTCATGTCATGTACAGGGGAAGTAAAAATCAAATACTTCTTTATTAAGAGAATCTCAGTTGCGATCTGCAAATCAAAATACCTTCTTTACAATCCAAAATAATTGAATGTGCATTTTGTTAGAGTATAATCTCTCTTAATTTTAACACCATTGTTTCTATTACTCTGTTCGTGTATCAATAGTTTGCACATAAAGTTTATTCTCTATATTTCTGTATGTATTATCTAGTTTAGTGCTTGGCTGACCATCTGAGATACAGAAGAAACATAATCCAGTTGTGGGTTTATTTTCTTTCAGTTCTCATGTATTTTCAGTCAGTAAAAACACCAAAAATCATCGAGCTTCTAAAAATTATTTTTAATGCCGTATCATATGTCTCATGTTTATTTTTATTGATAATAGATGAGCAGTATTTCACAGAAATACAATTCTTTCAGGGAATAGTGCGTGACTTATTTACATAATTAACAGAGCCGTGTATCTCTGGGGGAAATGGTACATAATTGGGGAGAGGCGGGGGCTGAGGAGGGGCTGGGGGCCTAATTAAACATGCCTTAAAAACACCCTGCTTAATTATGTATTTACTCAGGGGGTCACAGTGGCTCTCAAATCTTTAAGGCTATAAGCAGGCCTTTGGTTTGTCCACATTTGAGTTTGGTAAAGCAGATTTTGGGCTGCTCAGTAGCACTTATTTTTTGAGCTCAGTGCTGTGTGTGCAGCTCTGTGCTCCTGGTCCTGGCTGCTCTCACCCCTGGCTCATCCCTGACCTGAAATCCAATAAATCCTCTGGGCTCCTCCTTCCCTATCCCCCCTTGCATGAATTGTTTTCAGCTTATCAGCTCACTCAGAAGGTGTCATGTGCTGTGATGCCAGCCTGGGCAGGGCTCACATCTTCCAGGTGTTTCCTGCCAGATTTAGTGTCTTTTTCATAACCACTTCTGCGATTTTATGAAATTGTAAAATTTTAAAGCACTCTAATTTCTTCCTGTCCTGATCACTCCATTAATTATCAAAACAGTAGAGAATGTGGCTTGTGAAATACAGCTTCAGTGGAGCATTCTAAGCAGCCCAGGAATCCACACAACTTGCCCCACCACTGCCCAGGACAGATTTGTGGTTTTCTGTACCTTGTAAAACTTCAGCTCTCCACACATACAGTAACTGTTCTCAACTTTTTCTTCAAATTCTTCCCTAAATAGTTAAAATAAACCTCAGCTCTGGACCTGTTTTCATGTTTTGTAAAGCACATGGGTTGTACTTCTTGGTTAATAGATCTTACATACTCTTTCTAAGAATTTTTTGTTGTAAGAACCTTTAGTTCTTTGTAATTGCCTCAGGTGTCATTGGAATAGAAAATTACTTGAAGGCTGAAGAAATCACTGGCCAAATTGATTTCTTTTGTCTGCATGCAAATAAAATTATCAACCAATTGATAAATAAATTCATGTATATTTCTGTTTACAGGACTTGTAAAATCAAGTTTTGACAGTTTATTGTTCCAATTTGCAGAGTTTTAATAATGTTGGGGAAAAAAGACTCGGTGTAAGACAGAGCTGAAAGTCCTGTCCAGGTACCCCAGGTGACACACAGGAGTGTGGTGAAGGCTCATTTCAGTTACTCAGCTGAGCTTTGCAATGTTCAGGCAGGAAAGAGGTGCAGAAGAGATCAAAAATGTAAGGAAGGAATTGTTTGGCTCTAGAGTAAACTGGAGTTATGAGGCCAAAAGCCTTTCCTACAAGCAAACCAGATTTTCTCAAGATATTTTTATTTCTGCTTTCATGGCTAGCTGCAAATGGAGTTGGAAGGAAGTTTGGCTTTTCTGATCTTATGGAGTTCCCTGGTGTTTGTTTGACTACTGGAGAGAATTGAACTGAAAATTGCTCAATGTAATTTTTGGGTGGACAAATGCTAAAAATCCTTTGGTGAGGAATAGTGCCTCTCTGTAGTGCCTCAAGGTTTCTTGTGGGGTGGGTTGGGAATCTGTTAAAAAGCAACAATTTCTCATGTAGCAACTGTTTTAAAAATGATGCTGTAGCAAGCATGGGGGAAGGGATAATTCATGAGTGCTAATTGCTTGGCTGTTAATTTTCATAAGTGTTGATAGAAGCAGTTCCTTAAATTAAACTTTGTTTAAAATGTATCAGGGGAAATATTCCACAATGTCGGGCCCGAAGTGAAAATTAATATGAATGCTGTGGCAATTAACACGTACTGGTTAATAGCTTTTAGCAGCATTTTGGGATGATAGTCCTTAAATACATTTTTGCATGCTGCTCTTGTTTCAGTCTTGTTTGACTGTATGTCTGCATAATCATGAACAAATGTTTTCCACAATCCCCAGTATTAAATAGCTTTACTTAAAGA
>VWZP01005797.1:253507-263507 GCA_013396995.1 Dicaeum eximium
TTATGTCAGAAAGTGTCGTGTATCAAAGTTGCTTGAACAGCCCATCAGGGCATTTTCACATATTTTAGGGGCAAAAGCTTCCCAAGGTTAAAGTCTTTAATGGTCCTTGTAGAGGTGCCCCGTGGCTGTGGAGTGGAGGGCAGAGCCCTCCTGACCCTGGTTCTGTGTGATGGATGCACTGGTGTGCCAGCACTGCCCCTGCCAGGAGGGAGGGGCTGCAGTGGTAAGGAGGTGTCACTTATTGTTTATTATTTTTTATTTTGTATTTATTATTTATCAGTCCTGGGCTCCTTCCCAGCGCTGTGGGACCTGCCCTGGCACCTTGGTCCAAGAGTGCAAATTTCTTCCTGAGTGCAAGGAAATTTGGCTTTTAAGAGGGTAGTTTGGGGGCTGATGCTGAGAAAGAAATCACCTGGTGGAGGAAATCAAATCCCATCTCCATGAGCTGCCTGACTCCACATCACATTCTGTCTCTGATGGTTTTTAAATTGAGGGGCAAAAAGCTGTTGTGATAGTGTCACTAAACACTGCAGAACAAATTTCCATATAAAACCCTTCCTAGGTAGGAGATTCCAGTTAATAATAATCTGGAGGAAAACCTATAGTAAAACTTGAGCATATTAACTATTAAGAGTTTAATTTGAGCTCTGGGGGAAATGATGTATCGAGGTAGGTACAGTAAAACTGATGAGATTGCAGACAGGTTTTACAGATGATTTTCTCTTTCTTTTAAGAGTAATTGAGTCATTTTAATGATAAGCCTTGCTTGGCTTCTTTGAAATGGACTGCATGTAATTAGTTGTAGCTTCAACTTTGAAATGTTTTGACAGAAAACGTATCGTTTAGCAGGTGCATTTTTTCCAGCATCCGCCTTTAATATTTGTTCATTTTCTGCGGCGCGCAACTTTGCTCCTTCAGGTCAGACCCCAGACAGGGCCTTGTTCCCTTTGTTACCTCGCTGGTTTCTGCAGGATGAGGGGGCAAATTGCAGAGAACACGTTTTGCAGGCAGCTGGAGGCGCGTTCCAGCTGGGCGCAGCACCTGCGGGCGGCCGTGCCAGCGCGGGCCGGCGCTGCCCCGCTGCAGCTTCAGCTGCCAGCCCTGCCAGGGAGTGCACGCTGCCTGGGCCAGCCTAATTAGAGGGATGATTTGTGAAACGCCGCCTATTTATTTAATTAATCACCGGCACAAAGCTATAAAACCCATATTTTAAAAATCCCTGTTAGTTTGCCATGTGGTTAATAGATTGTGGCACATTAAAAAGTGACACGGTGATGTATTAAAAATGTTCCACCTAAGGTTGGCTGATGTCCTCGAGGAACTTGAGCTGTCTGCTTTGTGCAGCAGAAGCAGAGGATTAGAGGCTGATCTGTTCAAGGATTGAATATTTCTGAAAACATTTATCTTTTTTAGAGCATCTGTTCGTTAAAATAGATCGTGGCATGTTCCTTAACGCACAAATAATGTTTATGGCGTGGTTTTAATTATAAGTTTGGGTTGCATTTTGTTATTACGAAGAATAACTCTGTTCCTCAGTATTAAATTGTAATGTTTATTACCAAGTAAAATATATATAATTCTTCTAAAGAGGCTGTTCCTTCTCCTCACTAGAAGGAATTGAGGATGGTTTGGTGTAATGAATGCATTTCTGCTGCAGCTAGAGCAGCAGCACTTGGATCAATCTAAACGTGTGTTTTTATCCCTCACCAGAACTGTGGGAGCTGAGCAGCCTGGGGCTGCAGGGGCAGGGTGAGCTTGTGCCACACAGCTGGTGGGACATCCTGTGTGGGGCAAAATGCCACAGGAGTGTGGCAGGGGAGGGATGGACAGGGCCATTTGTCCTAAATCTGACACCTACATGGACATAAGCACAGCCTGGGCTGTACCAGGGATGGACCTGGGGCTTCTCCCTCCCTCCATGTAGCATTTGCCAGAAAAAAAGCAGTATTAAGAATTCATATTAATAGCACTCCAAGTAAACCAGATTTTAATTCACAGAGAGTTGTATAAATGAATGTGTGTTACTATAATTGAAACGTGCTCTTACCAGCACTATGTGTCTTATTCTTTGCTCAGGACTTATATAATTTTATTAATTGTGGGAGTGAGTGCCAGGCAAGAGCAGGCAGCGATTTTGGGTGCTTGATGAGGTGGTGATTGATGTAAATCCTGGTTTTGAGGTGCGTGTGAAGCCGTGCTCAGGTGGAAGCGTGGAAGGAAACTGTCCAGCTCGGAGGTGATGTTTCTCAGCTGTGTGTTGTATAATTAACTGGTACATTAGGAGGGGGCTGGAATAAAACATGAGCATGTTAATGCAGCCTGGAGCTGGGGTTGTAGCGATCATTGCCATGCAGAGGACGCATTGCTCAGAGCTGCTGCTGCCTCTGCAGCCTGCGAAACATCTGGACCTTTAATTGACAAATCGCGTGCTGCTGTACAGAGCAGGCATGCTAAGTGAAGTCAACAATTTAGAATAAAAAATAATAGTGTGTTATTTACCTTGGAGTTAAATATTCATACTTTGTTATGCTTTGGATAACAGGAAATTACCGGGTTAAATTTTTATGAATAGTGACAGTGTGAATAAGATAAATTAAGTATTTAATGATGTTAATGGAGTTTTACATCGTGATCTGCTAACTCTGCAGCACAAGCTGGGGTGATGCAAAGGAGAATCCTCTCCTCAGAAGGGAACAACTTGGAGGCTTCACTGAGAAGCTGCAGGGCTGGCAGTGTGCTGGGGTGTCCTCCACACGTGGTTTAAGAATAACAGGAGGAACCAAGTGCCCAAAGCAATGAAAAGACCCAATGCTGGTGTTACCACCTGATGAAACAAACACCATTCCCATTTTGCCGTGGTAGGGAATAGTGTGGTGGGTTGGAGAAGGAAAGAAAAAGAAAAATATGGTCCCTTATATTGCCATAAGCATCTGTGCTCTGATCTGTTAGAACTTTTTGTGTGTTGGAAATGCTGGGTTATTATATTTGCACTTTTCCCCTTCAAGTATTTCCTGTGTGTCAATTAAATACATAAGCGACTAAGTTATGTTGTGGAGGTGATTGCTGGATCACAGAGTGTATTCAACACCCTGTCACCCAAACCAAAAAACATTTCACTGAGTTTAAAAGTGAGAAGACATTTTGCGTTTGGGAACAGAAGAGCATTTGTTTCCATTTTGTGCAGTGTTTAGTGTTGTTTGCTGGGAGGTGAGTCAATGACTTGAATTAATTATAATTACTGAAGAGACATATACTGATTGAGCAAATAAAGTAGTAAGCTCATTCGTGCCAAGGCCATCTAATTAAATGCTAACTTTGGGTAAGCTAGATGTGCATGAAAGATTAATTTTAAGAGGTTTTTATGACTCCCACTAAATAATGATTCAGTAAAATCTTTGCATTATATCATTAGAACATCTAATCTTAAAGTGATATAACATTTAGTCACAGAACTCCATTGTGCAGGAAGAGGCAGTAAATTGTCAGTGCTGAAAATCAATCACTTTTCTCCTGGAAATGTTTATGGACTTTGTTTTAATTTTGTGCCGTGGTGTGCGGTGAAGCAAAGCAGGAGTGAGAAGGACACGCTGTGCCAGCAGCTCCCCGATGTGCAGGTGCTTCAGCAGCTCTTGGGGTGAGCTGCCCTGGCATGGACGAGCTCTCCAGTGTCCTGTGCCCACACAGTGACCTGGTGGAGGCTCACATCACCTGCTATTGGACTTGGATTAAAACTTGATTTTAAATCTTTGAAAGACTTCTTATGTTGGAAGGACTGATAAATTTTAAATTTTTTTTTTTTAACTTGACATACTGTAGGAGAGCACCAGGGAGACTTAAAAGAATCCATCAATAAAAATACTAGGAAAATTTTCTATGATTTATTGTACATTTTCAGTGTATCCAGCTACTCCTCACTTTCTTAAAGGATTGGTGGGATATAACGTTTCTAACAATAAAAGCTTAATGGAATCAGATTTGTGATTTCCTAGGAAATTAAGGAGATATTTTGTCAATTTTATTCCAGACTTCATTTGTCAGAATATACAGTGTCCAGTGACAAGCTAAAAGAATTTTTTGACAAATTAACTGTGCCACAGGTGACAGATCAGGAAAATGTTAATTTAACAACCCCTTTATGCTTCCCAGATTTATTGGAGGCTATTAAGGAAACTCCAAATGGTAAGGCCCCTGGCCCTGAATAGATTTTCCATTGAATTTTATACAGGATCTATTAATAAAGTTTGATGCTGCCTCTTTGAATATCGGTAATTGTCCGTTATCTTCTGGGTTTCCTCAGCATTTCCACTTGGAACACAGTTTTTAGTCGGGAGCCAGAAGTAATTATGGTTCCAGGAATGCCTGTGGTCTGGTTCTGAGTGGTTCCTGCTGCAGAGGAGGCTCCAGGTGCGTGCAGAGCCCAGGAGCTGTCCCTGCTGGTGTCCCTGGGTGTCCCTGACTGGGTCTGACCCTCGCCCCAGGCTGGTCACTGTGTCCCTGTGCCCAGGGCCACCACGTCCAGCCTGGCCTGGTGGGCTCTGAGCACATCAGTAATTGAGCTCTCAGGGACCTCCTGCACAATTCATGTCCTGCAGGATGGGCTGAGGGTATGGATTGGCTCTGCCCCACAGACAGGGACCTGATGGGTTGGATTTATAATGTGGTTCTGAACAAGCACCTCCAATTTGCAATAAACACAGTGGAGGTTTCCTCCAGACCCCCTTGGTGTGGGACTGAGCAGTGTCAGCCCTGACCCACAGGTTTATACAAACATTTCCTACCCAATGTGACAATGGATGTTCTCATTACTGCCAGAAAATCTAACTGGCTTCAGCTTTCAGCCTCTCAATACCTCATGGCCATCAGCTTTACAGACTTTTAATTAATAAAACTATTTCTCTGACTTTTTAAAAGATCTTGAGTGTAACAGCAGTGTTTTGAGCCGTTTCCAGTCCTGCTGTTATTGGGTTTGCTCCCCTTGCTCACACAGCAGTTGGAATCCTCATGGGTGTGTGAGTTTTACCTGGTTTAAGTCACCTGTCATTTTGGTGTTCACATTGAGTGTTTGTGAGTAGGAGAATAGGATTGCTGTGGTGCAGGGAGTTTGGACAAGAAAGACAGTAAAAATAGAATGGAGGAGGTAGAGGAGATTTAGAGATGGTGGAGAACTAAGGAAGGTTTAGTTAAAAACCAGCAAACACCAGGTAAGTCACAGTGTGGGGCGAGGCAGAGCCGTGCTGTGAGAGGAGCCCCAGGAGTGTGACTGCCAGGCTGGTGACAGCTGCAGCCCAGGGTCCCTGAACGGGCTGCTTTTATAAATTCCTGGTTAGGGTTGTGAGTTCACACGGTTCATGCAGTGGCTGATGGATAATCTGGTCTCTGTGGTTATTAGTCCCAGCTCCAGGCTCGTTTGTCCCTTCCCTGGCTCGATGCTGGCTGTATCAATTGTAACCTTGGCACTGACTCCCACATCTGGCTGTCCATTTTTCTTGGATTTTCCATTATCAGGGCCCAGCATTACTTACGATTCTGCCCTCCTTGGATTTATATGTGTAGCTGACTTGGCGTGCCAAGGAGTCACATTAATTTCCTGGTAGCTGCTGTTTGCTCCTTCTCTTGCCAAAGCAGCCTCAGCTCTGGGGTGTCTCTGGCAGCACCAGCATCCCCAACACTCTGGGCCTCCCGTGCCCCTGGGTGTCTGCACCTGGGCACAGACAGCTGATTTGTTACCTGGTACCAGCTCATTTCCCTGCAAAAATAACTCCTGGAAGTAGAAAAGCAAGAGAGATGGAGAGAAGGAAACCCACCCTGGTGTTTTATACCAGCTGTAGCTCTGTTTGTTCATGACCTTGTGAGGTTATGGGCGGTGTTCTCAGAGGGTCCTGGGCACGTGAGCTCAACCAAAGGTTGTCCAGGTTTTTCTAAAAAAAGTGAAGGAATGCCCCATGTTCTGTTGCAAACCTAACTCTTGCTTTAAATGAGCAAGACAGGTTTCTTCTTGCCATAAAAATATGGGAAGAGGAGGTATCTGTTCTATAAAAATGCTTTCTTAAAAAATAAATGTATTATGTTGGGATGGATTTTAATAATACTTTTAGCTAAGCCAGTATGAATAACTTTAATCTTTAAATTCCTATTACTTCTCTAATTTATAATCACACTGAAGGATCAAATGGTTTTTAACAATATATTGAAATTAGCACATGGCATTTAACTCCCTGTTTTATGCTCTCATTATAGATTTATAGCATTGAATCCTTTTATTCTGTTACTTAAAATTCCAAGTGATTAATTCAAGAAACCCTTTCTCTTCTCAAGGCCCTTATAGTATAGAGAAAGATGGAGATACAGAGTTACTTTGAGTGCTTTGGAAGAGGGGATCAGGATGTGCAATCTTCTGTTTATTTATAAGATTTCTGGGTGAAAGCTGCAGTCCTACCTGCAGTGGATTAAACATTCTTTTCTTGTAATGTAAACTTCGTAGATCTCTGTGTTGCTGTGTTCTTTATGGCTTATTTAATTGTCAGTCTCCAGGGCACCAAGTGGGTCCTTTTCATCCAGTAAGTTCCAGTAAACTCCAATATTAGTTGGTTCTTCTTGGTGTCCTCAAACAGAGCCCTTCAGTGGCTCAGCTGTGTGTGTGATTTTGTTCTTCTCTTGGCCAAGCCTTGGTGAGTGGGTATCTGTGCTCCCTCTGGGGGCTCCTCAGGCAGTGGGGAAGAACTGCAGAAGAGAGCAGAAATGCAGAAACAAGGGTGGTGCACTTCAGAGCTCTTGGGCTGGTTTGTTGGGTCCCTCTTCCTCCCCATCCTACACATAATTTGGTTTTTTTGGATTCTGCAGGACAATGGGATCCTGCAGAAAAGTTCAGGCTCTTTATGGAAATCTGTGAAATCACGTCCAGATATTTCATGTCCTTTTTACAGATAAACAGCAGGGAAATAATCGGAATTTAAATGTTCAATCTTCTTCCAGCGTTCAGCCATAGCAGCATATTTTAGTTTTCCCGCTGAGCAGAATTCCACCCACCCAGATTTTGTATAAACCCTGTCACACTCTTTTATCCACTCTGGTGCAATGTGTTTCCTCAACAGGGCCACGTTGGTACAACGGCAACCAAAAAAATCGATGTCTACCTCCCGCTGCACACGAGCCAGGACAAGCTGCAGCCCATGACCGTGGTGACCATCGCCAACGCCAAGGTGCACGACCTGATCGGGCTCATCTGCTGGCAATATACAAGTGAGGGACGGGAACCCAAGCTCAAGTAATGCTCTTTCTTTACTACCTCTTGACCTCTAAATGTCTCCTCCACAGCCTTTTTGCGTACTCAAACGGGTTTCTGTGTCAGTGTTTGGGTTTATTAATCCTAGCACCTTCACGTTTGTCAGTGTTTCCCTCCGAGCAGCACACGTGCACCTCCAGCCACTTCTCTTTCAGTTAACTGCTGTGTGCTGGGAAATGATCCACAGGAGGGCTTGGACCTGTAAATGAATCATCATTTCAAAACTATGTAAAAATAATGCAAACTTTATCTCTCTTGGTGTCACAGAGGCATTTGTTATTTCATGTCCCATCTATTTTTTGCTGGTGCTCTTAATGGCTGAGATCACAAGATGTCAGATAAAGTCCAGAACTCCTCTAAGTCCCTTTGCTATGCTGGAGCACTGGTGGTGCTCAGTAAGAGCTGTTCCTTTCTCCTGGTGGATGGCATGGGATGCATAGAAAGGTTCTTCAGAACAGCTCACCTGAGCAGCTTTTGTTTTAGGACAGTTGTGTAAAATATTTCTGGTTTTGCTGGGCCATAGAACATAAAGAACTTAAAGCAGTTTATTACAGAGTTGTCAGTAGCAGTTACTGGCAGGGATGTCCCTGGTGCAAAGGAGCTTGGTAGTTTTGTTCGGGTTTTTTTTCTATATGATCCAAATTTCACTTTTTATTGTTCCTGGAATATTGAATGAGTAGGGTGGGGGTTTTTTGATCCTGAATTTTGCAGCTTACTCTTTTAGCATTTTTCAGGAGCCCTGGAGGGCTCAGGAGTCTTAGCTGCTGTCGTAGCACAGTTGTGGGGGAATGGGAGTGAGGTCACTTGGGCTCCCAGGTTTGGATTTGCTGATTTCTGTTCCACAGACAGGGCACACAGGAAAGAAAATCCTCTTGAAAACAGTTCCATTGATATTCTTTCTTTGGATAAAGGTTTTCCCTTAGCTCTTCTCAAGAGACATGTGAGATGTTTCTGAGGTTAAACACTTGGGTTTGATTTGTCCTTTTTTTTGTTGTTCTGGAGAAGAAATATAAAATTATTCGCAGATGGTGCCATTTCATTTTCTGTTATTAACTTCTGTTCATTATATCACAAGTTCAGAGACGTGTCCTTTGTGTGTGATTAGGTTATTTTTAATGAGTAAGACAGCACTGATGTCAGTCTTTGGGCACACACATATTTTTCAGGAGCACAGCAGAGCTCAAATGGAGCAGCACCCATGAGTGGAGTGCTCCATGAACCATCACTGCCCACAGCAAAAGGCAACAGTGGGATGAAATGAATTTCACTGTCTGCCTTGAAGGATAAGATGTTATGATGTGTCAAAAAGTGCTCATGAGCAAGGAGGCTGTCCAATGTAATCAAATCTCAGGCAGAAAGAACAAAATAAATAATGGAGGTGTGAGTTCCCAAGAGCACATCTTAGACACAGCAGCAACTGAGAATCCAGGGACAAAGGCTCAGATTAAGGGGCAGAGCCTTGACTTTCCAAGAAGTTTGTTTTCTTGTAGGTTCTTAATTATTTCTCATGCCTCCATCATCTTATTTTTTAGCATTGCTGACTGCCAGTCCTGGAGTAAGGACTGATTTAACTGAAAACTGATTCTCTTATTTCCAAGCAAGGAAGGAGCCCGTGTAGGGTTCCCATTCTACATTGGCCATTTGCTCCTGATTCAGTCAGGTGAGAGTGTAAAAGGACAAAATGGGGATCACTGTGACACTGCATTAAAATACATCTATGGAGTGCCTCAGATGGGTGTACAGGGCATGCAGAGTGACAACTATACCTGCTAGTGACACTGTGAGAATAATGAGGAGGTTTTAGACTTTATAATTAGGAGAAACAACCCCTTCTGTCTTTAGGAAAAGAATATATTACTGCCTAATTCCTTTTCCTAAAAGATAGGTGTAAGAGTCTGAAGTGAATGAGAACTAGTTGACAGCTTTGAGAACATTCTGTATTCAATTAGGCTGCCTTTTTTGTTATAATTGTGTTGTATTTGTCTCTATTCAGTCCCTTGGTTTGAGGAAGCACTGACAGTGCCTGCAGCCCTGGCCTGGCCCCTCACACATGAACTTGGGTTGTAAGCCAGCAGACCATTTTCTTGCCAGCCCCTGTGCTGGAATGATTCCACCTGCAAAAAACAAACAAAATCCCTTTCTAGGAAGAGAGTAATAGTGAGGTGCACAATTCAAATACATTTGCTTTTTTTAGAAGTGGGGAATGCTGTTACATCTCTGAGTTTTTGTGCTGAACTTGTAACTTCCCAACTTCAACCTCACTCAGCCTGGTGGAGGTTCAAAGTGCAGAACGGTTTTACTCACTGGACTTTTTTTTTTTTTTTTTTAAATACATGGTGACTAAATCTGTGTTAGTGTTCAGGAAGTCAGCCCATGACTGAAGACATTTGTAACCCCTCTGTTCCATGGGATGTGACCAGTGGATGTGTATTTTCCCTGTGTTTGGTGCTGGTGGCACTGGGACCTGCTGGATGGAGGGACAGCACACAGGGAATGGCTCCCACTGCCAGAGGGCAGGAATGGATGGGATATTGGGAATTGGGAATTCCTGGCTGGGAGGTGGGGAGGCCCTGGCACAGGGTGCCCAGAGAAGCTGTGGCTGCCCCATCCCTGGAAGGGTTCAAAGCCAGAAAGTTTCTTTACTAGTATTTGCAGAATTTTCAAAATTCAGAGTGTTGCTGAATTACCTCTTGGTTAGCAAATTTGCAGCTTGCATTA
>VWZP01005797.1:264989-343060 GCA_013396995.1 Dicaeum eximium
CGTACATCCCCGTACATCCCTGTCCATCCCAGTACATCCCTGTCCATCCCTGTCCATCCGTGTCCATCCCAGTACATCCCTGTCCATCCCTGTCCATCCGTGTCCATCCCAGTACATCCCTGTCCATCCCTGTCCATCCGTGTCCATCCCAGTACATCCCTGTGCATCCCAGTACCTCCCAGTCCATCCCAGTCCCTCCCTGACTGGCGGGCTCTCTGTTCCAGTGACAATGTCAGCGCCTACTGCCTGCACATCGCCGAGGACGACGGCGAGGTGGACACGGACTTCCCGCCCCTGGACTCCAACGAGCCCATCCACAAGTTTGGCTTCAGCACGCTGGCACTGGTGGAGAAGTACTCGTCCCCGGGGCTGGCGGCCAAGCAGTCGCTCTTCGTGCGCATGTGAGTACAGCCCTGGCCACCCCTGCCCTCCTCTGCTCTGCTCCCTCACCTGGCTCTCCAAAACTCGGGGCCACACCTGTCCGTGCTGCTCTGCGGTGAATAAGGGATTTTACACACAAATAGTTGCAGTGTGGCTTAATAACAATGCTGTGGTTGAGAAATGAGCAGTAATCCAGCACAGCTGGAACAGGACTGGACATTCCCCTCCCAAGTCCAGGAGAGTTTTGATGAGGGACATCCCATCCACCCCTGAGAGCTGAGCTGTCTGACTTGCAGATCAAGAAGAATTTCCTATGTCCTTATCAGTGAAGTAGGGATATGTGCTGTGCTTGATCACTTTTATTTTTCTTTACTTGTGAATGAAAAATCTCTTAAACCATCAGAAGGCCTTAATTACTAGAACAAAATGCCAGGAGCATAAGCCACTTCTTACTTGGGAAAAATATTTCATGTTTGGAGCTCTTGAAATGAAAATGCTAATAGGGTTTTCCTGGTTATTGGACATTACTTACATTTCTTAACACTACAGCTGCTTCTAGTTCTGAATAATCAGACTTTTTTTTAAAATCTGGCTTATTTAATTAGTTTTTATATTCTATATTGTGTACTGTGTTTCTTAGCGACATTCCAAAGCATCCTACAGAAAGTCATTGTCACAAATCCCACTTGTATTCCCAAAAGCCACATTCACTTTGTTCCACTGCATTAGGGCACTGGGAAATAAAATATTCTGGCCCCAGTGTTCACTCCTGAGTTATTCAAGGCTGAGATGCTGGGCTGTGCTGCAGCGAGGCCGTGGTGGGGAAGGGGAGGTCATTGTCAATAGACAGCTCTGCCTGCAGCTGGGAGCAGCATTAGGTCTAGCTGCAGGTCCTGCAGAAAAACACAAAATCTTTCAGTGTACCATCATTTGTGCTGAAGTGAGGAGCTTCCTTCTGGCTTGGGAGGTGCTGCTGAGGAGAAATAGGACAGCTGCATCACAAGCAGTGCTCTTCTGAAAGGGTCAGTTTGGTGGTTCCAGTGTCCTCATTTTAATTTTAAATGGCTTCTGATTACTGTGTAAATAGTTAGGTTTAAATTAGAATTTTTAATGTGTCCCCTAGAATAAAGAGTTTCTTGATCATCACTTGAACAAAAGGTTGTTACCTCTGTGAGTTTAAATGTGCGTGCTGTCTTATTTTTGCAGGGATCTGTTGTGAATTCTGTCTTCTTCCTCCCCTGTCACCCTACCCGTGCATGTAATTGTGGTTTTACATTTTGCATCTCTTTCCTTTTTTTTCCCTCCTCGTGCTGAAGTACTTCAGCTGCTGCCATGTCAGCCTTGTGACTTGTAATGTTTATTAATATTGAATCACTGTTGACAAATGCTGATGGCTGTGAGCAGCTCCGGCTGGAGCCGTTTCCAGCTCCGCTCTCCCCGTCCCGGTGCTGGACCCCGTTTCAGCAGGACATGTTTGAGCAGAAACAGTTTGCAGAACTTTATACACTTCAACTCCTGCCAAGGCAAACTCTGAGCCACTTGAGTTGGTTATAAATACCCAGAGGTGGTGGCTGGAAGTAGCCCGCAGTGCAGTTTATATTCCGAGCTGGATGTGAATGTCTTTGCGGCTGTACAGAGTAGTAAATAATTGAGTTTGATTAGGGAGAGGGACCTCATTATCCCCCCACCTGTGCCCAGCTGGTAGGGGAGGGTCGAAATGAAGCCATTAGCTGTCGCTCTTACTGGCATCTCAAAGAGCTCAAATACATCTGTGTCTTATTTTCTTTTCTGGCACAATCAGTCGAGCAAGCTAAGCAGGCATGACCGAATTTGGCAAGTTCCAAGGACTCTGGCAAAGTTACACAAGGAGAAGACGGAGGGCAGTCATTCTGGCTGCTCACTGCCCATTAGTCTAGCGAGTTGTGTTTTTGGAAGGTGGCTGCTGGGGAAAGCAGAGCTTTGTCCAACATCAGGCGCGGCGCTCGCACACGGCCCCGCTCTCCTGGCGAGGGTGTTTGTCAGGAAGAGGCAAACAAAGCACCACATCCATGGAAGTACAGACTTCCTGAGGTGGTGAGGTCATACCTGAAAGGTTTAAAATAAATCTGTACCGTCATTAGGGCTTTTTCCCTTGGAAATTTTATTATTGGAACTTGACACACTCGATCTAATGGTGTTTCGAGGAGCCCTAGCTCAGCTGCCAGTTGGCACACAGAGGAAATTTGGCATCCAGTTCCTCTGCTCTGTGGCACTTTTTTTCTGTTTTGATATTTTACTTAAATTGCTTTGACTATTATATACAAATTTTCAAAGCAGCACCTCTGCCATACCCAATAGTTTAAGGTTTGAAACCCTTTTAAAATACCAGACTTGCATTGTGCATTTGCAAATTCAGTTCAAAGCCCTGAAATGTGTTTTTCCTTGGACTCCTGCAGCAGTGCCCAAAAGGCCTGTTCCTGGCTTGTACATGGGGGTGGGTAATCTGCAAAGTACATTTTAGAATATTCATATAAAATTTAAAATAGTTAATGTGGGTGCAAAAGTAAGAATGTGGCTCCCAGGATAGTGGAGAGGGAGGGGTAGGAGGGCATCAGAAGACTTGATAGAGGTCTAAGGACTGTTATAGTGGTGTCAAAATGCAGCCAGTTAAACTCAATAGTGCACAGAGCTATGCAAGGCCTACCTGAGATGCACAAAAGCAGGTCATTTAGGCTCAAAATAAAAATTGTGCCTAGCATTAGTTAGTCCGGTTCCTATCACTGGACACTTTATCTTAAAAATTACCCAGCTTAAGGTAAGTCCATTGCATCAGCTGGGATTTTGAGTCTTAACTCTGACTTTGTGCTGATCAAGTGGAAATTGCTATTAGTCACTCCCAGGCACTTCCAGCCATGCCAGCTGGTTATGCACTGAGCTTTAAATGCTATAAATTCCACTTCTGGAAAGTAAATTCCACTTCCGTGTTAAAAAAAAAAAATTAAAAATTTAAAAAATTGCTCCAGATTGGAAATGAGCTTTTTGAAAAGTTTTCATTCAGAACAGAAACCTTTTGTCCTTCCAGTGTAGGTTGTTTTATTTTGTGACAAAAGGGGGCCCCTGCCTGTTCCTGTGGCACCTCAGCACCGTGAGGAGAGCTCCTGGCTCTGCTGTTGTCTCCCTTTCCCTCCCTGAACCTTGCCACCCTGGCTCAGCGCGGAGGCTGTAAAAGAAGATGGAAAGCCAAGTTACTGCAGAATGATCACTATCATTAACATTCACGGGTGGTTCACTTATCATTCCTGACTGCACAGACATGGCAGCCGTTATGAAACGTCCACAGGTGTAGCACGATGATACATATTACATTGTGCCACAATGGATTTATGTATTCTGTAACAAAAGAAAAGTGTAATGAAAAAATACAGAAGGTAATCCTTTATTCCTCCACTGCACAATTTATCAGTAATGCCTGTGGATGATAAGTGCCAGGGATTTCCTTTGCTTGATTTAACCTTGTCACCCAGGTATGTTTTTGCAAAATGACAGAAAATACAAGCTAAGGAATTTCTTTGGCTTCCAATTTGCCAGCAGCAGTTTTAATTGATTGACCAGCATCTGCTTGTCTGTCCTATTGTCAGTGTGTTGACTTAAAATAAAGGTATCACACCTTAGCAGAGTGAGGTGGAACACATCGTTTGTGATTGCAATTAAGGATGTGCTGGGATTGGGCTGAGTGGGGACAGTCCATGCCCATGGCCAATGCAGAGCAAGATGGGCAGTGGTGAGGTGAGGTGGGTGTGTGTTTCTCCAGCACAGCTCCTGTGCTGGGCTCACACAGGGCAGGGCTGGGAGGGTTGGTGGTGTTCCAGAAGATCCAGTGCCAAGTGTGGCTCCAGGACACCTGGCAGCATGTCCAGGGCCAGGACACGGAGCAGTGGCCTTAAACTAAACCACAAGAAGTTCCTCCTCAATGTGAGGAAGAACTTCTTTCAATGGAGGGTGGCAGAGCCCTGGAACAGCTGCCCAAGGAGGGCCTGGAGTCTCCCTCTCTGGAGACATCCCAAACACACCTGGACACGTTCCTGTGTCCCCTGCTCTGGTGACCCTGCCTGGGCAGGGGATTAGGGATTAGGGGATGGGGTGATCTCCAGAGGCTGCTTCCCACCCCAGCTCACCTGTGATTCTGTGGGGCTTCTCCTCTGGGCACAGGAAACGTGCTCTGACCCTGGCGTGGCCCAGATGACGGCAGGAGCTCTTTGGTCTGAGCTTAAGTCCACGCCTGGCTCAGATGTGTGGGGCTGGAGTGCTGAAATGTGGTGCTGACGTTCTGAGCTGCCCTGTGAGAGGGGAGCAGGGCAGGGAGGGGAGTGGCTGGTGCAGGGAGGGGGCTCAGCCCCTCTGGCTCTGCTCCAGAGCAAATAGCCAAGAGTTTACAAAAGCGGGGCGCGCTCTGCGCTCGCCGCTCCTGCCAGGCACTCATCACGGCTCGCACACTAAATATAGCCAAGCACAGAGGCCTTCTTACTGTGCTTTGATCAGTAAAATAAACTTTCAAAGATTGTTCTGGGATGAGATCCAGCTTCTGAGGCAAAGAATGGCCGTGGCTCGGGCAGGGGTTAGTAATGGAGTGTCAGGGAAATCAGCCTGACAGCTCTCAGCCAGCTGCTCGGTGGAAGGATGGGCTGAGCCGGGATCACGGGCAGGATCTCAGCAGCCTGTGCTCCTCAGCAGCTCAAGGGTCAGGAACTGCGAGAGAATCTCCCATTTCTGGGATGTTCCTGATCCACGGGTGTGTGAGCAGCCCTGAGCTGGGGCCATCTGCCAGTGGCCACTCTGTGCCCAGTGGGAAGGGTGCTGCAGACCCTGCTGTGTTTGGGGTGAAAAGTGTTGAAAAGCATTTTGTACAAAAGGGACAGTTGTGACTCCAGGTGTTTTGGCCATAGCAAGTTTTGGAAGACTTCTTTTGGCTTTTGTAATTTCTTCTTTCCCCGGAGTATTTTAATTTATTTCCCCATACTTTGGTTGGAGTTTTCTGGAAAATTCCTGTAGGCATTGCAGAGCATTGTAGGAATTACCTGGAGGCACCAGGTGTTGTGATGGCCTGGTCCAGTGTGGAGAGCTTTTCATGCAGCACTTCAAATGAGAAACCTTGAGTTGCTTAAGTAAAAGCACAAAAGTAGTTTCCTTTTTGTGATTATAACTGTAGGATAGGTTTTTCACTTTAAAGAATCCACTAAATCTTGCTCAGCTGGTACTGAAGCTGTGAGGCTTTTGGGAAGCGAGGGATTGGCCAGGTAAAGGGCAGGTGTGTGGTGCTCATGCAGGTCATGGGGCTCCACAGCAGCTTCAGGGGAAATTTGCTCCTCAGTGAAGCACTCAGGAAGATCTCTGCTCATTGCAGGCCTTAGGCTCTGAGCCCTGGGGCTGTTCCCAGGACAGCAGTGTCACCTGCAGCCCTGTGGCAGTGTCACCTGCAGCCCTGGTGGCACTCCCTCCCTCAGCTCTGCTCCTGCTGCACTGAACACACGGCAGAAACACAGGGAAAAGTAGATGCATGAAAAGGTTTGGATTATTTGGTTTGAAGACGAGTAAGATAGAGTTATAAATAATAAATGGTCTGGAGAACATAAATTTGGGGCTTTTAGGCAGTTTCATTTTGCCAGGAACAAAGGGAATTGAAAATGAAATTCAGATGAGACCAGCGCACAAGGAGGAGAGGGAAGCGGGGTCTTACACCAGTGAGAGGGACATCTCCTGAGCCCAGGCTTGGCTGCTGGTCCCTAGAGCACGAGTGGCCTGCAGGACACCGAGCTGTGGCCAGCATGTGGCCAGCTGCAGTCCGTGCCCTGAGCACTCAGTGAGAGCTGAGGGCTCCATCCTGGCCGGGGATGCCGTGTCGGATGTGACCTGAGCTCCAACCTCTGGTCCCAGCATTTGTGTTTCAAAGTGACATGTAACATGGGTTTGTTTTTCAGGATGTACTTGTGTTGCTTGGATTGCTTTCGCCTGCCAGTTGCTTTTAAAAATATTCCAGCTGTGATGTTCATATAGAGCTGCGCTCCCTGATTAAAATGCCTGGCTGCCAGATACAAGGCTCCTCCTCCTGCCCAAATAGCTTTGCAAACCAGTTTTTTCCATGCAGAGCAATCTCTCCGGTGGGAGCCTTCAGCTCTTGGATTTCCCTGGAACTGTCTGCAGTGACATCTACTGACATGAGCCGAGACTGACTGCGAGGGCGAAGGGGCAACATTTACTGATTTGCTCCTTCAGAGTCTCTTCTGTTATATTGTCCCCTTCTCTGTTTCCCCTGGGGTGCCCCTCTCGGTGTTTGGCAGCAATGTCCCCCATAGCTGTCCCCATGCTCTTTGCAGTCCTTCCCCCTGTGTGGCCTCTCCCATGGGTGATGGCCAGGACAAGGACCCACTGCCTTGGATTTTTCTGGGAGATTTGGTGCCATTGTGTTCATAAAAACGTGTCCAGAGAAACCCCACTAGGCTGGAAATAATGCATTGAAGTAATACCCCAATGGTGCTGGAAAGCTGCTGTCACTGAGGGGTGTTCTGCCCCTGTCCCTAAGGGTTTGTTACGTGGGGACACGGATCAGAATGCCACTGCAAGCTGCTTCCCTGCTGTGTGCTGTAAAACACAGACAGGAGATGAGGAGATGAGGAGCCCCCAGTACATTGGCTCATTTTTCCCTTCTAATGCTGAACGCCAGGTGATCAAAAATAACAATGAATTAGGAAAATCCTGACACCCCTTGTCTTGAACCTCAGTCCATTTCGGCTGTTTTTGTCTCTGCCTTGCTGAGGCACTTTGCTTGGTTTCTCCTTTTAACTTCCCTTTCCAGCCCAACTTCGTTAACCGTGTGCCTAACGAGTGCTTTGCTTGAAGCTAACGAGGGCTGCGGGGAGCTGCCAGTGATGATTGTTTTGTAAAACTGCATGTGCATCTGTCTTGCAGAAATGCTGCTCATGGATTCTCACTTATTCAGGTGGACAGTATGAAGGTCACCATGAAGGATATCTTACAAAAGGCCTTAAAGAGAAGGAAGGGATCACAGAGAGGCTCAGGTGGGTTATTTATCGTATTTTCTAGAGGGCAGGGTGTTTTCTCCACGAGTATATTTTATATCTCTTTTTAACTGTTGTGCACGTTGCTCAGGTTTTGGGGGGTTGTGTCCCAGCCCCACTCACAGCAGTTCTGTGCACAGGTCTGTGTTCTCCACGCTGGCACAACGCTGGCAGTGCAGGAGCTGCATAATGTTTGCTGCAGAGCAGTATATCCATTCCTGCAAATATTTATTTATGATAACAAAGCCATTTGCATTCAAGACCAGTTCATGGTAATTTGGGATGATGGGTAGAAGTACAGCAAGTCCAGCCCATGATAGAGTTTATATATATACTTTTAATTTATGTAAGAAAATTATGCTTAGCATGATTTTAAATAATTTCAAAGATTCATTGTGTCTTGTAGTGAAAAATTTACTTTCTGCAATGTTATCAAAATAGTGCTGTTATAGTTAAGGCATATGAACACTTAAAAAAGGAAAATATACAGCGCTTGTATTTCTATTTTAAACAATGGTTTTCTGGGGGGAAGATGTGCATTCACATATATGTTAGTGTATATATTTCAGAAGCATAAGGCTGAGAGATCTTTCCAGCAACAAGAAATAATTACTGAGAGAAATTGCACTGAGTCTTGTCACGCAACAAAGGAACTTTAATATAAACCCATCTATATAGTGGGAAAGATAAGGATCTTGTCTTTGTAAATGAATGAAACCTCCTTACACCCTCAGTTTTAACTGTGGGAAAAGAAAATAAACCCTGTTCTCCTTAGAAAAAGTAGTTCAGTGCAGTTTTTAAATGCGTGTATAATCTGTCATGGATTTAATTAGCTATCTTCAGATGAGAGCTGAAGTTTTAATAAAAGTTAGAAGAGATAACACAGTGAAGGACACGGATGAGCTGTCTCAAGGCCATATTCCAAGGGAACGATAAGAGCTGTAAAAAATGGCAGAGAAGAGCAATTGAATGGAGCAATGAAAATCTGATTCTCGTAAAAAAAAAAAAAAAGAGGGGGGGGGGGGGGGGAGAGGAGCAGTGCTGGGGGTGGAGAGGAGCCCCGGCAGGCTGCAGCAATTTGGAGGGTGGCCAGGAGCCATCGCTCAGGCCGGGCTGCGGTGCAGATGTGGCAGCGGCGCGCGCGGCCGTGCCAGCTGACTGCGCCGTGTGATAACCGCCTCTCTGGATGCCCATCGCTGGCCGCAGAGATAGAATTAAATGATGATGATCTTCCCACTAGTTGGGAGAGGAAACAATGCATATAAATCTTGATTTCATCTCAGCGTGAGAAGTCTTTATCCATCATCACTCATAATGAACAAGTCGTTAGCGGCGATGAATGGTGCTGGGGTTTTTTCAAACGCCTCTTTTGTTCACTTTTTTGGGTGACTTTTATTTATTTCCTGGGGTCAGATTTCCCTTCCCTGAAGGGAGGTTGCTAAAGGATTCACTTAGCTCAGTCTTTAAACTGCTTCCCCACTTCGTGTAACAGATGTTTTATTCTTTCTCTATTTGAAATTTGATTCTACTTTGACTTTGTTATTTTTGCTCAGTAGTTTAGAAAAGGAATAGACCTGGCATTTATTCCTTCAGCTAATACAGTCACTTCTGCTGCCTTGGCCCTCCTGCTCAGAACCCTTTTCAGGAACAGGGTATATAGGGATGTATCAGAAATTTTTATTAACATTAACTTAGCTTATCCAAACCTTTCCTTATTCCCAATTACATGCCTCTCCCAAAATGTGGATTATCAGGCTTTAGGGGGGTGGGAGGGCTTAGGAAGGTCTTTCTGTTATCTTTAAAGCAGCAGCAATTGTAGCTGTGTGCACAGAGGGGACCCTCTGGATCCAGACAGGCCGTGCCTGTCCCCATCTGCCACGGGCTGGGCACGCTGCGAGGGCAGGGAGAGCTCAGGATGCACCACAGTGGGCACAGAGAGACTGGAGCAGGAGTAGGAAAAGATTTTGCCATCATTCCTCACCTGCCACCAGATCCCTTGCCATTGGAGAGGATGTGCCTCTTGCTGTCACTGGGAGATGCAGGGATAAATGGAATTGCAGATCAGAGCATCAGCACAGCACAGACCTGGGCCAGGGTGCTTCAGGTCATTATTAACCAGTGGAATAGGATGTCAAAGTTCTGAATAAAAGATAAGACATAATTTAGGAGAAGCATTTCTCCTCATTCAGCAATATTTCCTTTAAAGCTGGTTGGTCTGATTTTTAAAAAGTCGTTACCAAAAATAGACGGAACGTGTTTATTTAAAGTTTTTGGAATAGTTAATAAAACTGAAATGCCCATAAGCTTTTCTGCCTGTCTTCAATAGGCCTCCAGATGCACCTTTTCAGGACAGATGAACTTATTGCATTACAGCTTATGCTGTTTTCAAGTACTGGTAGAAGCACTGGCTTTCTGATCTCTTTTCACCACTGACTTACAGGATGTTTTTCAGACTGGTCCTAAATTGGTAGGAAAATGCAAACCTGGGTTGGCTACCTTGGGTGAGGAAAATTAGAGGAATTCCTGTGGTACAGTTGGGAAGGGTTTGTTCAGCGTGACCAGGGCTAAAAGCCAGTTCAGCCAGTAAAGATTATTTGTAGCAGTAAAATACTGATCAGCAGGAGACAGAAGTGGGCTACAACCTTTTCTTCATAGAAAGGGGCCTGAAAAAACAGAAGCAATATTCTGACTGTGCCTAGCTCTATTTAGATAAAATTATTGCAAACTGTTCAAACTATTTCACCTTCTTGCAATTCTTCTTTCTTAGTATGTCAAGGCTTTTGACCTATGAACTCTGACCATTTAAAAATAATAATATTTGAGCCAGTCAAGGGGAAGTGCAGGAGGTGAAATAACTGATGTGTTGTAGCTGAGAGCTGTGGCCCCGAGTCCTCTCCTGGAGGACGTGGCTGTCCTGCAGCAGGACTGTGGGACCTGCTGACCTGTCCCACCACAGCCACCCACAGGGCTTAATGGGAATGCTGGATCATCTCCTGCCAGTGGATTTGGGTGCCCAAATACCCAACTGGGAGCAGTACATGGCAATGGCTGCAAGTTAGGAAAAAGCCTGTAACAACCAGTCAGAGCTGCATACTGGAGAAGATAAATCTGCAGAGGAAATTGTTGAGGCAGATGTTTAATTAGTTGGAGCCAGGCTGGATAAATCAGGATAGGAGCTGTCTATGCAGATATGCTGGTGTGCCTTCCCTTCCTCTGGGCTGGTGTCACTGCCTTCAGAAACAAACTGTTCTTTTTGCTGAGGAAAGAAGCAGCAGAAAGAGCCACACAACCTCTCTCTTACTGTAATGGATTCCCCTCTGTACACTCATAAAATAGAAAATGTAATTGATGTTTTCTTATGGTAATGAAAAGTAACGAAGTCGAATACTTTATCATCAATTTGTTTAACCTATTGCGTGTTCAGCAGTGTGGATTGCACAGGCATATTTTATGGGAGGGCTGGAAATAAAACACTGCAGTTGTGGGATGAGCTTCTAGGGGAGACTGGTCTAATCCAGGATGGACCACCTTGAGAGGGCTCAGGGGCACTGCTCACATGAGAGGGTTTTCTGGAAATAGCCCAAATGGGAGAGAAAGAGCCCGAGGGTGGGGTGATGCCCCAGCCACAGAGAGGAGAGCTGGAAGCTCCATCAGTGCCACAGGGACCTGGCTGGGCACAGCATAGGCCAGACACTGGGACAACAACCCTTGGAGAGCCCTCATGTCCAGAGGTGGTTTAAGGATTGTTTTGTATAATCCTGCCATGCCTACATCTCCTTTCTTTGAGCACTTCAGCAGCTGATGGTGTAAATATAAAATCTCTCTGCAGTGTGGCAGATCTGCAGAAAAGAACTCACATGCTGGAGATTGGGAGCATAAGAACTTCCTGTTCTCCTTGAATTTATCACTAAAAATGTCAGATACCACGCTGTCTGGATTTTGAACAGCACTAATAACCGAGTCCTGAAAAGCTGTTTTAGAAGGTGAGATTTGGGTGTTTTAGTACTTGGGATAATTCTGCTCCCCAGAGATCAGTAACAGCTTTAACATTAACTTCTGGAGCAGGTAGCTGTTAGGCATGCTTGAAAATCCCACCCTGGGGCTTGGCAGAGGCAGTTCTGTAGGTTGTACAGATCATGTTGCAGAACTGTAAAACACCATTACCCCCAGAACTTGATTTGCTTTACTGGGAAATTATTTTCCTGCTAAGAGTGTTTCTGCTGGTCTTACTTTCACCAATACTCATGTGTTACCCCATTAACATGTAAGAAGTTTGGGTTGTGATAGATGTGCACTTCAAATCCTGCTTTTTTAGGGAGGCTCAGTGGGACCAAGGCAGGCAGGGTTCTTCCAAGGTGGAAGGCACAGCCATGCTCTGATCCCACGACTCAGCTGAGGCTGGGGCTGACAGCAGGCAAGGAGATCTTCTCAGGCTTTTTGTAGCTGCACCAAAGCTTGCACTCAGTATTCCCTATAAAATATATTTGCATGGATTACGATTTTAAGAACATAAGAATGATGGTGACTTCATCCTTGATACTTCATGTATCTTGATGCCATGGTGATTCTCAAATTAAATATGTGCAGGAACTATGTGTACACTTGGAAGTTATCTCCCTGCCTGTGAGCTGTCTCATTCCCACTGCTCTTCAACAAACACATTCCCTGGGACGCCAGTTGCCTTCTCCTGAATGGACTATAAATACTAATGCAAAGTAAATAACAATGCAGAGAGAATGTGTGCAGAGCTTTGTTTTCAAACAAATTAAGCATCGATGCCAGTATATAAAATCCGAATGTTCTTAGAAGGAGATGGGAGACAAAACTAAACAACATAAAATGCTGAAATGTTGGAGTAATCCTGCCTGTTCCTGGTCCGTGTCAGCCTCTCTTCATCTGAAATTTCTAGTGAACAGAGAAGTCTCCTCTGATTAATCTTGTCTGATTTCAAGTAGAAATGCTTTGCAGGGTGAACATGCTACTGATTATTATTTAATAGCTGCCTCCGACTGCAAACATCCCCCGACCAGAAAGGCTCAGTCCTTTTAAGAACAAAATGCTCTACAAGTTTAATTGTTATAAACAAAACCTTCTGCCAACATTGCACAGACGTGACCTGTATTTTCCATAGGTTAGAGGGAGAGTTATTAGCTCAGTGTTCTGTGAGTTTGGAGGAAGATTAATACTTTTTCAATAAATGAAAACAGCTGCTTTGCAATAACATTCAAGTCCCTAACAGCTGTCAACCAGTGCTTTTTACATTCTTTAAAATGTGTAAAGTGACCAAAAATAGTTTAAAATAATCTTCCTAGTCTGTTTAAGTGTATTATTTCACTGCCACAGGAAGCTGAATAATAAGAAAAGAGAAAGATTCAAGAAACAGGCGTAGGACCTAAAGATAAAAGTCTCCATATCATATTTTAGTCTCTACACCAGAATCAGAGGAATTGCAGCTGTCAAGGCCAGGGAAAAGAGCCTATTCCATCCCCTGGTACCTGGGAGCAGAGTCTGTTACAGACCCAGGTTTTGTGGTGGTTGATTATTGCCATGTTTTAGGTTTGTTCACACAAAGTTTAAGTTACCCCTCAGAACCTGGAAACTCTCACATGAAGAGTTCTGCTTGGGACTCATCTTTGAGGAGCAGCTGGGGAGGAGAGATCTGAGTTGTGTTTGAAAATCCAGTTTCTGACCTGCCAGTGTCAGCACCACATTTAATGTCAAATTTTGTGACTTGAATGTTCTAAAACAGCTGCTAGTGGAGCTGTGAGCTTTGCTGGGATTTTCCTTCCTCATCCTACCTTGTTGGTGGAAGAGTAGGACTAAAAAATGTCTGTAAAAGGGAGGTGTGTGTGCATTTTGATTGCACATATATGTATTTATTCATACATTTAAAAAAGGAGAATTAAAAAGGTAAACTATGTAAAGCCACAGCCCTGCGATTAAAGCACTTCTAACAGATGAACTACAATTAGAATAAACTGTCTTTAAAGTTTGATACTGCCATGGAATGACGGTAACTGAGGAGTTTAAATTTAAAAGTAAATATGTTCGAGTAGGCGGTGCATATGTTTGCTCTGACTCTTTCTGGGATGGAAGCCCCAGCATCTGTGACAGTGAAAAGCCAATTAATTTGTGTTTCCTTGTGTTCGCACTCGTGCTTCTCTGCCCGACGGTGGCCGTGGGCTCCTCTGGCCCCGCAGGCTTGGTTTGGATCGTTTGGATCCTGCCGAGCCTGAGCGGGCCGGGGGGGCTCTGCTGGGGGGGACAGCCCCGGGATCGGTGTGTGCGGGACCTGTCCCCTGGTGACACAGGGCACCGGGACCTGTCCCCTGGTGACAGAGAGCACCGGGACCTGTCCCCTGGTGACACAGGGCACCGGGACCTCGGCAGGGCTTGGTGACAGAGAGCACCGCCGTGCCTGTGGAGCGGGTGGGACCCGCTGTCCCTGCACTGTCCCTGCACTGTCCCTGCACTGTCCCTGCACTGTCCCCGCTGTGCCGGGTCAGGAGCTGCCGGCTCCTGCGGGTCAGGGCTCTCTGCACCCTGCTCAGCACCAGTACAGCATTCCCAGGGCTGTGCAGCATTCCCAGGGCTGTGCTGGGCTCCCCTCAGCGCTCCCAGCCATCCCTATCCCGGGAAGGGAGGAGCTGCTCCCGTGTCTCTGTAGGGTTTCCCCCAGCAGGGTGGGTGAGCAGGGCGAGCCCCTTGGTGCAGAGAGGGGCGATGGAGCTGCTGGGAATGATTTCCTTGTGCCTCCAAGCTGGGCTCAGCTCCGCAGCAGGGATGATTTATTCCACACGCCCTTTCCCTCTCCCCAGCCTGTTGATGCTGAGCAGACCCAGCACAGGGGTGTTGGTGGATGTGGAGCAGCTCATTGGGAGCAAAGTTTGGGAATAGCTGGTCAGAGCAGCAGTGGCTAGTTAGCCCTGTGCCTCGGGCTGGCGACCAGCCCGGATGGGTGAGAGAAGTTTTTCATGCCCAGCCTCTGAAATGAAAGTGAAATATTGAACAGGGTCTATTTTGGATCTGTTGCTATTGAGTTCATGTGGTTACTGGTTTTTCTGGATTGGTAAAAATGCTGTAATTTATGTGACATTTTAAACAGTGCAGCTCAGTGTTTGGGTGACAGATTTTTGTGTTTGTTCTCCCACTCTGATGAGCAGAGACTGTGCTGGTCCCTGGTACCTCCCTGCTCTGTTTTCCTGAACCCTCGAGCACGCCGTGGTTGTGCTGCCCAAAACTGCAGGACAATCTGGTGTCTGCACAGCCAGGGAAAAGCACCTTTGTCTCTTGATGCAGGCAGTGGGAGAGCCCTCGTGCTGGTCAGTCAGGAATGCCCACCTGGGCTGGCCCCAGGACAGTCCCCTGGGGACAATTCCAGGCGCTGGTGGGGCCAGGGCTGAGAACGGGGCAGTGCAGGGTTTAAAATAAAATCTGTGTATGGGATTTCTGCTGTAGGTGCTTTACATTATAGATCAATCATCATGATTTTGTCTCAGCTTTTTTTAGAGCTACACATTGCTAATGCAAAAAGGTAGCAATTAAATAAAACCCTTCTGTTGACGCCGTGCACAGCCTGGGCTGCTGCTGGCCATGCTGCACATTTGCTGTTCCCCAGAAAAGCAATCCAGAAATGAAGTGTTTGTTTCTTTTTAGGGGCTTTTGACTAAATTCTTTAATTTCACTGGCTGTCAAGGTAGTGTTAAGTAAAATAGGTTTGAACTGCTGTAGTTTTTGTGTACTGGACTAGATGTCAGAAACCTTTGCCATCACTGGAAATTCTGTCACTCTGGATTTACTATCTGTTTCCCACAGCTGAATTCCTGAGCAGTGTGATTTAACACCTTGGCTCTCCATCAACCAGGCCTGGCATTTATTTGAATGCATTACACCACTGGTTTCCATAAACTATTTTACAATTGTTTCATATAAATGACTGTTTATTTCTACAAAAACCATCTGTATTTCTGTGGAGAGCGGCAGATAACTGTGTATAAAATTCAGCAATGTCACAACAGTGCAAGTTAAGGAAAAACAGATTGGGCTAAAAAAAATCCTCTCATGCTTGTGCGTAATGTTAAAAGTTTGTTTTCACTATTTAAATATCTTTATTTATTAACCAGCATTTGCATTTGTAATGATAAAATCTTTATTCCACTTCAGAGGTGTTGAGGGGCTTTGGGGATTTTTAGCGGATAAACAGATTTAAGACGTCCTCGCAGCAGCAGGACTGGAGATGTAAACATTCTGCTCTGCAGCCAGTTCCTCTCACACTGTTTACATATTTTCTGTTGTTTTATTGTCATTGCCAAGCACACAATGGAATCCTGCCCCTTCTGTCATGTTCTGAGAAAGCTCCTGCAGGAGGAGGCCTGAGCCCTGTCCCTGTTCCCACTTTCTCTGCTCTCTGCAGGGTTGATCCTGCTGCTCCCTCTGCCCCTGTTGTTCATGGCCCAGTGCTCATCCCCTGGCCCAGGGGCCATGCCCAGCACCCCTGGCAGCCAGGGCTCTCCCAGGCCTCCCAGGGGGACGAGGAGCTGCCTCGGTTTCCCTCCTCCCAGCCAGCACCCAAGGAGCCTCCACACTGAGCTATTTTAATTCCTCCATCTGCTGCCCATGTGCTGGCAGAGGGAGCACTGGAATCCAGCAGTCTTACACTTAGCACGACTGATACTTTCTGACAGACTATTTGAAATGATAGAAATACATAAATCTCCTCTTTTTTATGACCTTGTAATAGCTGCAACATATTTCCAGCAAATATTTTCTATAGCAATAATAAAAAAGCGATAACAAAAAAATAAATATAAATATAGTTTAAACTCAAGCGGAATCGTGCTTTCAAAGCCCAGGGATGGAGCAGCAAAGCAATAAATCACAAATCCTTGTGAAAAGAGGGACTTGAAACGGAAAGTCCCGCAGACATCAGTGTTAAGTGTTTATCAACAGGGGTTTTTTGACTGCTCTGCTGCCTTCTGCCTGTGCTCAGTTCCCTTTTGCTTGTTCCCTCCTGCCCAGCATCTGTCACCGTGGCTGTTAGGCTGTGGCTGCCCGACTGCCCACATTTCTGATTTTTTCTTTCTTATTTTGTTTGTTATTTTTTCTTTCCCTTTGTTATTTCCTTTGCCCAGAGCAGCTATGGCTGCCCCTGGATCCCTGGCAGTGCCCAAGGCCAGGCTGGACAGGGCATGGAGCAGCCTGGGATGATGGAAGGTGTCCCTGCCATGGAGGGGAGGGGACTAGGTGAGGTTCCCTTCTGCCCTGGGCCATTCTGTGGTTCTGTGGATCTTGCAGAGCCCTGTGGGCAGGCAGCAGGGTCTGGGGTGGGCAGGCAGCAGGGTCTGAGTGGTCAGGCAGCAGGGCCTGGGGTGTGCTGGAGGTCAGGGCTGGAGATGCTGCACCATTAACAGGACGTTTAAGGTGTTGCTCACACCAGCTGCTCTCAGGTGTGGGAGGTGGCAGGGGTTTGTGGAAGCAGTTCAAGGACAGACAGGTTTGCCTGGGCTTTCTCACCAGGCAAACTGTGAAATTGTAACAGGAAGCCCTAGCAAAGAGCAGAATTAATGGATGACATGCGAGCAAACGCAGCATGCAGGGGTGAAGGCAGCATGGCTTTGGCAGAGCAGGCTGTGCTCCAGCAGGCTGTGAGGGAGCCAGAGACCATCTGAGTGCGATGCTGGCTTTTCCACGGCATGCTTAGATTTCCAAAAAAGATTTGACAAAGGCTCATAAAGCAATTAAGCTGTCACAGGATCAGAAGGAGGATCCTCACATGGATTAATAATTGATTAAAAGACAGGAAACAAAGAATAGGAATAATGGCTCTTGGTGATTAGTAACTAGGTTACTGGTGGAGCTCCAGTGGAACTGGTGGAACCTGCATTGTTCCTTAATGTGGGGCATGGAAAGGATGTGAATGCTGATGTGACAAAATGTGCTGTTGATACAAAAGAGGTAAGAATAGTGCAAATAAAAGCTGTCTGTGAAGCACTGCAGAGGTATCCACAGTGCTGAGTGACAGGACAATAAAATGAGAGAGGGAATTCAGTGTCAATGAGTACAAAATAATATACATGGTGAAAAGCAACTGTAACTATATGTGTACAGTGATGGGCTCTAATTACCTTCCATCAGTCAGGAAAAGTATCCAGCATCATCACAGCTAGTTCTCTGAACACTTCAGCTCCATGTAGGAGCAGGCAGAAAGACAAATAGAACATCAGGAACTGAGTCCATAAATCCCAACGTACCCACATCTTAATTGCTGCATTTTGTCTCAAAAAGGAGAAGTGAAGAGATGCAAAAAGGGATGAGTGTGGAAAATGGATCAGGCAATGAAATGAGGAGCAGGTGCTGAGGAGGGAAGGGCTTTTCTGGTGTGGAAAAGGCACAACTGGGCACGAGAGGTGTCTGTGAAGTGCAGGTGGTGGGGACAGTGAATTGGGAAGGTTTTATCCAGGTAGTTCAGAGACAGGAGCTGCTCACCCCAAACATTGGGGTGGCAATGGCTCATTGGAACAAAAGGAATACTTTTCCTCACGCAATGTAATAAATTTAGGAGGTAAATGTCATGGAAATGGGAAATCCAAAAGTGTTTTGGACAAATGCACAGACTGTAAAGGGAACAGAAATAGCTGATATAGCACAGGTGGAACTGGGGTGTTGGTGAGAATTATGTGAGCTCTTGAAGGTGAAGAGAGGCATACACAGGCAAAGGGATGTGTTTTGTTGCAGAGACTAATGCTGTAAAATATAGCCTCAGTTTTCAACAATTTGGGGTTTTTTTGTTGATACTGGTCTTTTTTGTTTAGGTTTGACAACTCCACAAACATAATAAATTCTTTCTGTAATCCCTATTTCACCCTAGTAACTAGTTTGGAGGTGGAGAGGGCTTTGGTTGGGGTTTTGTTTAAAGCCTGGTTCCCTGTTGCAGTGTTAGTATTGTTTATTGTGCAGATTCACCCCTGACCGTGGCATTCTTCATTGCTATTGAAAGTTAATGGGGGAAAAATTGCATTCCAAACATTTGAACCCGTAGTAGCCATGGCTGAACTTAGTTGATCTCTGGTGATCGGTTCAATTTAGTTACGATTTTTAGCCATTAGGCTGGGGCTGAATGATGGTGATTTGGTTGAGGCCAAATGTCTGCAGAAAATTGGCTGTTTGATAAGAGCCCTGTTATCAGAGGGGGATACTTTCTCATTTACATTTAGATGAGTATTGATTATTTATTTACTCAGAGAAGTGAGATTCGTTCCCAATCTTATCTCTCTAGTCTCTGCTTGTCAGCAGAAAGAGAGAGAGAGCTCCTGACAACAGCCCAAGATAACAGCACTTTGTAGTGGAGATAAAAGTTGGAATGGGCCTTTTTCTAGTCTTGACTGAAAGGATAAGTTTTAAAAATTAGAACTGATGGGTCGTGCTTTCAAAAGCCCTTTCTGAAAGCTTTGCAGCTTAAATGGCAACAGAATTGGTTTGCTGGTGTGTGGGTGGCCCTTCCCTTCTGCAAGGGGAACCCTTAATTTGATTATAGGGAGGGATTCTTCCCTTTGTGTGCTCCCAGGGAAGCTGTGGGTCTTAGGGTCTGTTTCCTTGTTTTTAATTCCTGGTGAACATCCCTGTCTCTAAAGGGGTGTGTTGAAATGGCCAAGTGGGTATCTGTGGACAGAAACCACGGTGAGTGGTTCAGCAGGGATTTAGATGGGAGGGATGTGTGTGATGGAGGATCACCCACAGGAGGGGTGTGGAGCTGCCATCAGCAGGAAAGCTTGGCTTGGGACACTGGCCAGGACAGCCCGTGCCAGGATTTTAAAGGTTTATTTTACAACTGCATTGAACATTTGCATGAGATTACAGAAATCCATAAAATCCATCTTTGGTATTGCCACTTGAAAATTTGTTGAAATTCACAGAGCAGGATTCCATTAGGAGACCATTAAATTATCCAATATTCCTACTACAGTGACAGCATTTGAACTTGTGAGAGAAGCCTGATAGTAAAACTCCCCCACAGACTCAGCCCAACGTTCTTCATCTGTTGGGAAGCAGAGGTCGTGTAAATGTGGACAGATATTTAAAGCATAATTGAGGAGTAGATACTCTCTGAAAATCCGTTTGCACTTTTTTATTAATTTCTCAATATTTACTTTTTCATTAATTTCTCAGTATCTTCTGGCTTTAAGGAGCTATCCATAAGGCAGGGTGACCTGGTTCCTGCTCTGGAGCTCGATTTCCCTGCTTTATTAGCAGAGTTAATACAGGCTTGACACAAAGTGGGTAAAACAATTTACCTGATCAGGGAGTTCTCCAGCTGCTCCAGATGAAGATGCTTCTGTGCCACTGCAGAGGGGTGTGATCCCTGGTGGCTCTCCTCAGGGGTCAGCAGCCTGGGGACTGTTTCTGGTGTGGGTGCTGTTCTTTGGGGTGGATCCAGCTGGTGGAATCAGATCCACACAGAGCAGCCATGAACCCTGCCTGTATTTAACCCTTCCATCGTGTCAGGGTTTGCCCCCACTGAGCAGGGGCTTGGGACTGGGTACCAACAGCACAGATGTTCAGATCTGTGCCAGCAGTTCCCTTCTGTAGCTTGGGAATCTCTGAAAGGTGCTTGGGATGAACAGACAAAGCCACTGGGTTCTGCTGCCGCTGGTCCTGTTCTTAAACCTACACCAGATTTTAAATCCAAATTGATTTACTGCTTTGAGGTTTGTTTCAATTCAAGTATATTTTGCTTCTGCCTAACAAGCAGGCCTCTGTTGATCTAATTTATTTTAAATTTAAATTGTTAATCACATTTGCAGTAGCCGGGGGAGGAGCAGTGTTGGTGCTGGGTGTGTTTGCCTTTCTCTGTGCTGTGTGTTTGCACTGCAGGTGCTTTGGCAGCTCCTCGTGCCATCACTGCTTGTGCTGGGCAGGGTGGGAGCTGCTGGGGCTCCTCCTGTGTCCTGCAAAGAGCCTGGCTCTGCATCTGCTCTGAGTGGCACAGGGAATGGGGAGTGTCCATAACATTGCACCACCTCACGTGGCTGTGGGGAGATGGAATGAGGAGCTGTAATTGAAATTCTGCTGTAGTAAATCTAAAATTAATTGGCTAACAAATTCCATTCCTTAGGCATGCCATCTGAGGCTGAAAGACTTAATTTTTTAATATATTTTAAATATTTCATCATATATGCTCCTAATTCGAAGTCAGCAAACAGAGTCAAAAATCTTTTAAGTACTGGTGAAGAGGGAATAGATTTTGTTATTTCAGTTCTAGGTTTTTTGTTACTTTGAGACCTGGTTAAAGGGGCTTTGAATCACTTAAGATTTTTCAGGTATCTGTTCAGGTTATTTTACTGGATTATGGAATATTATTAATGGAAAATTATTATTTATGGAAAATACACAGCTGAGAACTTGGTGTGCACTTCAGCTCTCAGGTGTGAGCAGGAGTGGAGTGAGGACAGGAGGGCCTTGGCACCACCAGCTCCTGCCCCTGGAAGGGGCTTTTCTTCTTCGGGGTCCCACCTGGAACTTGGTGCACTTGGGTTCCCCCCCACCCTCCTAACCACTGTCAGGACAGCGGGGCTGGAGCTGGCTCCTGGGGCTTCACCTGGAACTGGATCAGTGTCCTGGTTTTGTTCTAGTTAAGGCATGTGGTTTAAGGATCTGTTCAACTAGAAGATTTTTTTTAAATGTCCTAGTTTTTGTAAAAACTATTTTTGATGCATTTTCTGTAGTTGTAAAACAGCTTTTATAGTGATATTGTCCTTACTTGGGGGATTTGGTAGGGGAAGAAAGAAATTGGCACCAGAACCTTCGAGATGTACTGTTAAAATATGAAAATAATTCATTCAAAGCAGCAGCAGCATCTGTCCCTCTGTGTGGTGCAGTTCATAGGGAAGGGCTGATTTCCTTCCCAGTGCTCTGTGCAGGCAAGAGGCATGGGCAGCAGGGAGCAAACACAGGGGGCTCCTTCACTCAGGAAGGATTCCCCAAAAATCCCCCCGGTCATAGAGCGAGGTCTGAGCGGGGTCCCCTGCTCTGGGCTGGGCTCCTGCCCTCCCCACGGGCAGGGGCTTGGGGCAGGCTCACCTGCTGTGGGGACAACGTGGCACTGTGGGACAGGGGTTTGTCACCTCAGGGCACAGCTGAAGACCAGGGGAATGTGTTGTTTCCTTCCACACCATCTCCAGCTTCTGGCAGGGCCCTTCCCTTGGCAAAGGGCTCTGAGCCATCAGCACCCACTGCTGTGCTCCCGGGCTGCGAGTAACCTCGTGTTAGTTGAACGTGCTAAGCCATCACTTTGTTAGAAAACAGATGATTTTACAAGTTACTTTATGTTTCAGGTCCTCAGTATCGGCTGGAGAAGCAGAGTGAACCTAATGTCCCAGTAGATTTAGACTGTACCTTGGAGAGCCAGAGCACTTTGGAATTCTGCCTTGTCCGGGAGAACAGTATGTTTCCCCTTTTCACTTTTGCTCTTGTAAACTGCTTAAACTCACATAAGTTATGTATTTTGGAACACAAGCTGTACTGTCTGGGCAAGTACATTTTGACGAGACTCTCTGTCCCGAGGCACTTCTCCGTGGTGCCAAAACAATATTCCAGAGGGAAATGATGGATTTCATACCTTTAGTAAATAGTCTGCATCCTGTTTATCACTTCATGATTAATCTTTTGCTGTTAAACTGCTCTGTAAAGTTATGACCAACCCTGAAAAACACGAAATATGAACCTGTCTGTGTTGCAGACGTTGCTCAGTGAGTCGAGGGGTTGGTCTGCAGGGTGTCAGTGTGGCTGTCAGAGGCACTGGGGTTCTCTACTACAATTTAAAGAAATTAGCCATGCAGAAATAACTAGAGCAGTTTGATGATTTTTGAAGTGCCAGACAAATAATCTTCTCTCCAGCTTTGCTCAAATATTTTTATTCTATTACTGTTTTAATGATCTTACTATTTATTTCCTGCTTTATTTCTTCACATGAAACAATATGAGACTTTAAAAAAAGACATTTAACATTGATTTGTGTTTGGTCCCCGTGGCATTTTGGTCCATTCTTCATTCTTTACAGCAGCCACGCTCTCAGTTTTGGTGTTCTTTCATTCTATTTTGTGTAGAAATGTTGATTGTACTAGTAAGTAAAACCAGTCACAGTCCTGCCCTCGGCCAAGAACACTGCATACAGCCATAGCAAGAGCCTGTTTCAAGTAGTGGAAGAGTTTGTTCTTTCTGTGCAAAGGTTAAACCTTCCAATTGTTGCTTTTTGGCCACAGCAGTTGTATCTTACCCCAGAATGGCAGCAGAGCATCCCCAAAGCAGCCCTGGTTGCAGCAGGAGGGAGAGACAGCAGCACGAGCTCCCAGTGCTGCTGGGGCTGGGATTAACACTCACAGCTTTGGCTGCTGCTCTAATAAGGTGGGACTTGCTCCCAAAATATTCCTGGTGCTCCTGGTTCATTTCTTCACAAAATGGTTCTGAGAAACTGTAGGAGAGACCTTGGCCAGGGGGAGCAGGGGGGCTGTGCTGAGGAAATGGAGCAATTCTGACCTCACTAATCGAGTTGTGCTCTTCCACAAGCCACAATTCCCCGACGTCTGCATCCCACCTATTATTTTTGTATCGATTTTTAATCTATGAAATGATGCACACTAGTCATACTTCCATGGGTTTTGCTTGTGATTTAAAATACCATTTTTTAAAATCCTGGCTCTGTAATTAAAAGAAGCCTGTGGGTACTGCATTTTTTATGTATTTTCATTGTCTGTGGAGGAATCCAGGCTGTGGCCTGTATCTCCTGCAGGTCTTTGCTGTCCTGAGTGACTGGGTTCAGGCTGCACCATTCCTTAAAGAGTAAATCTGTTGGAAGTTTGTGAGTGGTGTAGCAGGAGGCAGGCAGTCTGCTCTGCTCCAGGAGAGCCTCAGGAGCCTTGGCTCAAAATAAATGTCAGTCAGAGTGTTGAGGGGACTCTTTTCCCTTCTCCTGAAGTCCTTGTGCTGCCCTGCTCCCCTTCCCTCCCGGGCCAGGGGACACCAAAGTGAGCCCTGCTCCTGCACAGGGCACTGGAGAGGTGTGGGATGGATCCCTGAGGCTGCTGGGTCCAAATTCCCTGAACTGGGGAGCTCCTGCCCTCATTTAGCAATGGATGGTGCCCATCTGAGAGCAGCATCTGCAGCCCTGTAGGATGGCATTCCCAAGGCAGGGTGACGCTGCACTGTCCCTGCTCAGGGCTGGCTGCTGGCCCTGCACAGAGGGGCTCAAGGACAGTTTGTGAGATCAGTCACAATCCCTGCCTTGTGCACTCTCAGAAAATGGATTTTTGGGTGCTTAGGACCTATCTTTTGGCATGACATCAGAATAGAAATATTGACAGTTTTGCACTATTAATAAAATAATGGCTTGACAATCCTATCAGCAAACTGAAATATTCACTTTGTGCATTCTGTCTTGATTTGAAATACTTTTAGCTTTGATATGCCATTTAGAAAAAACTCTGTTGTAACAGCTATTACTTGTAAATGTGCTCTTTATAGCCTCATAGTCATTTATAAATATATATGGATGATGCCAAGCATCTCCTGGGAGAAGAGCAGCCACATTCCTTTGGGCAAAGAGAAAGTTTATATTTCAGGGTATTAAATGAAACAAAAACTTTCCATTATTAAAAAATATGTATGGAGAAATCCCCTTTCCATCCAGCATTTACTAATGGCGTTCAAGCTAATAAACTGCTTCCAGTGTGCAGAACTTTTAACTTGCACAAAGATTTATCTTTAAACTGAAAGCTGCACTTTGTAATGTGAAATGCCTTTATGTGTAGTAGGAAGCCGTTCATGGCTAATTTAGTTTTATTCTTGCCATCTTACTTCTGGAAAGTTCCTCTTTCTCATTTTATCATTAGACAGTAATTAGTATTCAAGGGAAATTGGTCTTAATATATTAAAATTGGTTTAGTGCCTTTAGACCTATAGCAAAGCCAATGTCTTATTGGAAAATGTAATTGGGGACTCTGTGTATGTAATTAATTGTATTGCAATTAAGAACTTTCATTAAGCAATATTCTAGTACATTAAAGTAATAAGGGACATTTTTGCAGTGCAGTTAACTTTGTGTTTGTTGTTTTATCGAGGCAGTACAGGTTCACTTGCTCTGGAATAGGCTGCATGTGACATTTCAGTGCTGTGGCACCCCTGAGGTGTCGTTTTTCTCTGTGCTCTGGGGCTGGCAGGGTCCCTGTCACAGGAGGCTCCTGCTTTGCTGAGTCCCCGTGGGAGGAGGCTGCTGCTTTGGCCTCTGCCCTGCTTCCAGCCCGTGGAGCTGGGCTGCTGTTCCATCGCTGTTGGTGTCATTTCCAAATCAGGGTTTTCAGGGAGGAGACTGCCCAAGGGAGCAATCTCACTGTTCCACAGGGACTCAGGCCTGTCCTGGGGTCAGTTCTGCCATGTCACAGCTCCTGTCCCAGCACAGGGTGCCACTGTGACCACACAGGGTGGGGACAGGGTCTGGGGACACCCCACAGCTTTCCAGCCTGGAGGAGGTCCTGGCTGGCTCTGGGCAGCAGGGCAGCAGTGCCATTGCCATCCTCTGCCTCACTGCCAGGCACTGCCACACCACAGCCTCTCAAGATGCTTTTAAGTGCACCAAAAAGTTTGACATATCTCAGTGTATCTTTGGAGTAGTGCAGCATGAGGGTTTGACATGATACATTATGATAATCCACGGTATAGAGACATTAACACAGGGGTCTGTGACAAAATGCATTGTAATGTCTCGGAAGGAGCCATTACAATTTATCTTGTCATTCTGGAGCATGGAGTGGTTGCAGTGTTAAGATGGCTCTGCATAAATTCACATGGAGACTGTTTAATTTGATTTTTGGAATCCTTTCAAGTCGAATGGCACAGCCCAATTTGTAGCTTAACCCTTCGGTGTCCCCCTTCCCCAAAGGAGGGTCTGTGGTGTGTGAGAGGGGCAGCACTGGGAACGCTGTGGGGACAGTCTGGGACCTGGAATCTCCTGCTTTATGCTCTCCATGTGGTTTTGGGCTCCTTTAACAGCAGATGCTCACAGTGGTGTAGTGTTGAGGCCACTCCAATAGTACAAGCCTCAAGCAAATTTAATATCAAAAAATTTGACAAGTTGGTACCTGCTTTGCTGGAGCTTTAAGATCTGTACTAAAATTCCATCATCTCATCTTCCCATTATTAAAATTTCAGCAAAATATAAAGTTTTCATTAATCTCCTGCAGCAAATTTAGTTCTCTGAACTGGCAGTTGGTTCAGCTTTTAGGACTACATTAGCCAGGATATTAAACAAAACGTGTCATTCCTCAGGATCTTCTGTAAGAAGCTAAATCAGTTTTCAAACATATTTATGCCACTTTATCTACCAGCATCTGAATGATCATTTTGAGCTGAGGTGCTTTATTAGCAGCTGGCATCGAAATTACTCTGTGCAATTATATATCGCATTATAGTAATGTTGAAATTGGTGTTAATCCAACGTCATAAAATGTAAAAAATCTTTAAAGTGTGTTATATTTTTTCAGTAATTGGCATTTTGGCTTAATGAGTTGTTGCCTTTTATAAAGGCAGTACCTGCAGTGGTAATGAGAATACTAATCAGTAAATAAAGTGCAGCTCCACATCAGCGTGCCCGAGGTGCTGCTGGCACAGGGGACATCTGTGCTAGTGCTGGCATCGAGGGTGGCACCTCTGGGGACAGACACCTCTGGGTGGACTTCTGGGCAGCTCTGGCCTCCTTCCTGGGTGACAGGCAGTGGGTGGCCAGCAGGTCCCCCTGCTCCTGCCCTGGTTACCTGTGACCAGGGCTGCCTGTGCCGCAGGGGAACTGGCCACCAGCATGGTGTGCTGCTCTTCATGCAGCCACAGGTGTCTGTCATCGTGGCCTCAGTGCCTTGGTGGCTGCCCTGGGCTGGAGGGTGGCATTTCCTGCTCCCAGAGACACGGACCTGAGCGCTCAGAGTGCCCTGGGCCAGCTCCCGTGGTGGCAGCGCCCTGTGCCAGAGCTCCTTCAGGACCTTCAGTGGCCTTGTCTTGCAGGTTCACGAGGAGAAGAGGTCTCGGAGGAGGATCCCCAGATCGACATTGCCACGGTCCAGGACATGCTCAGCAGCCACCACTACAAGTCCTTCAAAGTCAGCATGATCCACCGGCTGCGCTTCACCACGGACGTGCAGTTAGGTGAGCCCAGCCCTGCCCTGGCAGGGACCTGTCCCACAGCAGGGAGCTCTGGCTGTCCCCAGCCCCTGCCTGCCCAGCTCAGGCCACTCTGCAGCAATCATTATCACCTTGGGCCGTTTTCTCATGGAGCATTTGAAAGCGTTGCTGGCATTTCAGCAGTTAAAAATATTGCTTTCCGTTGAAAATACTGGAGTGTTTTTATTATCCCCAATCAGTTGCACATGTTGCCTCTGAACGAAGGCCATTATTTAATGACCTCGTCTCTTTTTTTCAGTCTGGGCTTCCTAATGGAAAGCTTCTTGCCAACTGTTTTGTTATTTTTAAATGAGGCTTTGCAAAATTGGGAGTTATAGGGTTTTTCCTTTTCTGAGACTGAAAGATTTTTAATGACCTCGTGGAAATTTGAGGTGGAACAAAATAAATGAGCATTCTCTAAAGGTTTTATATTGTCCTTATTGGCTCGCTGAATGCTTTTGAAAACCCGAAGGCCAAGGGCTGACAGAATCCTGAATTATAAAAGCCCCATTACTGTTTTAAAATGATTGAATGGCTTTTTATCTTTGTGTTTAAATTGTGAAAATTTGATTAATGATGCATTGGTAGGTGACCTGTGACATTCCTGCAAATACTTCCATAAAGAAATGATTCAGCAGTAAGATATTAAGTGCCATAATGTTTACAAAATATATTTATTCTGTAGAATTCAGAATTGTTAAACTATACCATCTCCTGTATTGTTGTCACTACAGTCTCTTCATTCTTCCATCCTGAAGCACATGCAAGAGTACGTGTGTGTAAAATTCTCACAGAAGAGGCACTTTTGGTTTATTTTGAGCTGTCTAGTTAGGGCAGGATTTATCTGCTGGTGCTGGAGCAGGGCAGTGCTGGGCACGTTGGCTGCGTTGGAGCAAACTCTCGGGGTGTGATAGTCTGCTTCCAGTGAAGTTTGACTCACTGTGTCTGGGAAGTGTCAGAAATGAGAGCTTGGAAAGGTCATGACAGATCACTAAAGATAAATGGTTAAGGGAGAAGAGCTGTTAAATGAAACAAATGGCTTAACTTGTGCAGCAGTGGAGGAGCTGACCCTGCCCAGTGCTGTAAGGACCATAAAATTTCCCTTTTATAACAATCTGTGAACTTGCGTGATTTTGATGGCAGTGCACTGACAATGGGGTTTTATAATCTAATTTTAAAACATAAAAAATAAAAAATAAAATCCCAGCAGGGTGTTCAAACTTTGGGCAAATGTAGAAAATCAGAATCTTTTGATAAAGTCTGAGTAAGTTGCTGGGGTTTCTCCTGAATTTTTTAAAGATATTTTTTAAAGGTAATAGAAGAGCAAGATCAGTAAAACAAGGACTGAGGGGCTGTTTGGGTTTGGGCTGGTGAGTGTTACATGCCACCTGTGAGTGACAGACTGCTTCTTCCTCCCTGAAATGGAAAAAACAGGGGCTAATTTTTTGTCTTCAGTCGTAGTGACTGGTCTGGGAGCTGTTCTCCAGCAGTTTGGTGATGGCCAGTTGCAAAGAGTTTTCTTTGCAGCTTTTTTGTGCCATCAGTTCTGTAGCAGCCATAGCAGGGCAAGTGTTTCTCGAGGACCCCCAGAATCCTCTGTCACCCCTTTGCTCCTTGTTGGCAGATCAGTGGTGTCAGTGCCTGTGCAGGAGTGGGTTGCACTTTTTAAAATGTTTTAGCTGTTTTGAGGCCTGATCATTGGATTTGAGACAAGGTTTATGAAACACATGGGCGTAAATTTGATTTTCTGTACATTGTGCATAGCTCTGTAGTAAAAGGTGATATGTGGATGGCCATGGGGGAAGTGCCCAGCCCTCTGAGTGATGGGATTATTGCATTTAAGGTGGCAGTTTAAGGTCTGGGGTTTGTGTTTCAGCCCATATCACAGGGTAATGCACACACAGCAGCACTCTCAGCAGTTTTACAAAGGCTCTATCATGTTGTGGAGGAGTAAGACACATTTACTTGTGTATTACATTAGCACAACTAACAGGAGCATATTGTCTGGGAAAACAACTGCTGGCAAGCATTTCAGAAAGGGGAGGGGGCAATTGCAGACCCCAACAAAGGGAGCAAGAACAGAACACTGTTACTGGACCCATACATTGATGGCATTCCTTTTGACAAAATGAATTAATTTAAAAAATAGTAGAAAGAGCATTTTTACTTGGGTTTTGAGTATGAGTGATTTGTGCTGCGAGACAGAGACTGCAGAAGCCACAGACACAATACTGTTTTGATTTTAGGTTTCAACACATCCAGATTGTGAGAACAATAACACAAAAAAGACAACATTCTTTGTCAATGTACTCCCTGGATGTGGGTGAGCTTGAGCCAGCGATGTCGAGATACAGAAATAATGGATGAAGTATGCAGCAACAATTTGCAGATAAAAATAATAGAAGTTAAAGTGTATTTTACATGATAAAAAAAAGATGAAAGAGGAGGAAGTCTGTTCCATCTGAGATGGTTACAAAATGGTGAAGTAGCCTCTGCTGAGAAGATTGATGCAATGGGGAGTGACCTTGGCTTGGAGCAGGAGCTGGTGATGTATGTATGAGCATCTCGCTGCTAAATGGACCCAGATTTGTAGCACTAATATACATGGAAGCCCAGAACCAAACTCAGGATGGCAATAAATCAACAGCCACTTTGGGTGTCATTTCTGGTTTATATTCCACTATTGTTCTATCACTTTAATTCATGTCACTATCATCTGTTCATCTGGAACAGTTTTATATAATTTTCCAGTGGAGTTACCTGACAAATCCTATCAAATTAACAAGGTGCATTAACAGTATTGACTGACTGTGAATTCTGAAGTTGCAGGACCAAACAGTGAAATTTTTTGAGGATATTTATAGGGGTGATGCTCTTAGAGGAAGGGATGGGGAACAGCCCTCACACACGAAGAACTTGCACCTTTATTTTTAGAACTTCCCCTGACTTTTTTTTTAGTGAGAAAATGGGACTTTGTGTCATCAACTTCCATATTTTCCTTAAACTACAGCAAATACCATTTGGAATAATGAACCATTACAGTGAAATACCAACACCGATTTTACATAATCTGTCCAAAATTAAATCACAAACCAAAATGGGCTGCAGATACAGCCTCAGCCTACTCAAATTAGTGAGTTCCAGAAGCCTGGGTGTTAATTGGACTCTTGATACAATGCCTAATTGCAATGTGATCTCTCTGATGTGAGGTGTGTTTAATGCCAGAGCACAATGTTGGGTTAGTGGGGTGTTCCCATAACCCACAGGGTGGGTGAAGCTGGCCTGGCCTCAGGGCAGGGGCTGCAGCCAGAATCCCCCAGACTCCTGCCTAGTCAGAACCCTCAGGAGGGAGAAAGTTTTCTACTTTTTATCCAGAGATGCAAGAGTTAAATGATATTTAAATCCTTTTTTCCTGTATTGCTTCCTTTTGTTGATGTCTCACGAGCTTCACCCTGTAACTCATGGCTGAAGACACATCACTGTTTTTAAGGCTCTGCACACCTAGATGTAAAAAGCTGCCTGGGAAGTTTGTTCAGCTGAGTTCAATTCCTGAACTGGTTCCAGCAGGATCCTCCTTGCCCTCTGCTTTGGTGTGGCCTCACCTGGACTGATGTGTGCAGTTTTGAGCACCACAATGTAAAAAAGACATGAAGCCATTAGAGACCTCCAAAGGAGACCACGAGGGTGGGACAGGATCTGGGGGGGAAGTCTCATGAGGAGCAGATGAGGGTGCTCTGTTTGGAGAGGAGGAGAGTGAGGTCAGACCTCGCTGTGGGCTTTAGCATCCTCACCAGGGGAGCAGAGGGACAGGGACCAATCCCTGCTCTTGTGACCAGGGACAGGACAGGTACCAATCTGCTCTTGTGACCAGGGACAGGACAGGCACCAATCTCTGCTCTTGTGACCAGGGACAGGACAGGCACCAATCTCTGCCCTCCTGACCAGGGACAGGACTCAAGGAAGCGGCTGAAGCTGAGCCAGGGGACATTTAGGTTGTATATCAGGAAAAGGATTTGCACCCAGAGCGGGGCTGGGGTCTGGAACAGGCTTCCCTGCAAAATGATCACACATCAACCCTGCCTGAGTTCAAGAGGTGTTTGGACAACGCTCTCAGGCACTCTCAGGGTGGGATTGTTGGGGTGTCTGTGCAGGCCCAGGGACTGGACTCAATGATCCTGGTGGGTCCCTTCCAACTCAGCATATTCGGAACCTCTGGTTCTATTATTCCATGATTCTGTGTCTGCTGTACAGCAGATGGAGTGGGGTGGGTGGTGATAGTGTCTGTTACACAGAGCAGTGGTGACTGCAAAACCAGCACTATCTCCTATAAATCTTGCAGCTCATGTAGCTACTGCTTCCAGAAGAGCTCTGTATGCGTTTAGAAGAATTTTTTCTGTGATATTTCTTTCTTTTGGTATGCTTATGCAGGAGAATAAAATGCAGATTATCAATGCAGTTTGATAACCATTTGCTTCTGGTTTCAAAAGCTCCCGTGCTCTCAGAAAGCCCAGAAGGGCAATATACCTTCAGCCCATTTAAGATTTATAAAGTGTGTCAAACGGCTGATATGAAATCGGTTAAACAGATCACTCTTGTGGCTCTCTATTCTTTCTCATCTCAGGTATTTCTGGAGACAAGGTAGAGATAGACCCTGTTACTAATCAGAAGGCCAGCACTAAGTTTTGGATTAAGCAGAAACCCATTTCAATCGATTCTGAACTCCTCTGTGCCTGTGACCTTGCGGAAGAAAAAAGCCCAAGTGAGTAGTCCTTTTTATTTATGTTCTCTCTTCTCTGCCTCCCTGGATGTGCTCGATGGCCAAAGAATTATTGCTACCATGTCCTTTTCTTTCTGTAGGTGTGTTTTTTTCATTACAGGATGTTTTTAATCTGACTCAGTTCTGTTACAGAGAGCACAGCATAAACAGACACACATTTTACGAGTGTCCTTTGGTGCTGCTCTCAGCTAATGGCATCACTCAGTGTTTCTTGCCCACTGTGACACCGAGGGAACACTGGCTCTGCACAGCTGTCTCCAGCCCTGCAGCGCAGCCAGCAAATACATGTTTCAACATAATTGCAATTTTTGGGCACTTTCTAACTTCCAGACTGGTTTTAAATGTCTTTGGTGCAGCTGAAGATCTCGGACACAAAGTGTCAGCTCAGTCTGGATTTGCCCCAGCCATGGCTGCAGGGTCCCCGGGACTTAAGGTGCCACTCTGGCCATTCTGTTCTGTAGTGGTGGCTGGGCCAGGTGTGGGGACAGGCTGGGCACCCCAGCTCAGCCAGCACCCAGAGGTCAGAACTGGCTCTGTAGAGTGCAACTTCAAAAGCAAGGGCTTCTGCTTGTAGTGTCAGTAGAGTAATGAGAGTCTCTATCCGGAAAATTTGTTTTAAAAAGCACAGGATGGGCCTTGGGAGAATTGGGCAATGGCTCCCAGTGGGGCCAAAATGGCACTGTCTACTATCAAAAAGTGACTGCAGTTCAAAAGCTCAGATGGATTTTATTGCACTTGTGCCTCTGCAGGGTAGTGAGATGCTGGTATTAAGTACTTATCTGCAAGGTGACAGAGAGGGAGAATTATGTGATACATATTTACAGAGGTAATGATCTGTTGAATTCTCTTGGAAGAGTAAATTTATGGCTGCCACAGATTTTATCAGCAATTATTGAACTATATCCTTCTCCCCTTCATTACCCCTTCCTACTCCATGTTCTTGGTTTAGTCATTGTCTTCCTTTTCTGTCTCTCCATCAAGATTTCATGGTCCTTGGGTAGGCACAATCCCAAGGAGAAGCTTCCCCAATGACCCGGGAGTCTGAAACACGTGAGGATTTTGTGTACAGTGCAAGGGGCAGTTTGTGCTGGTAAATTCTGTCACACCTCTGCTTTGTATCCACATTCCACTGCAAATGCAAGCACTGAGGGGATAAAACGGTGCCCGCAAAACAAGGCTGTGTTTGAAGAGTCAAACTGAAATCTGGGGTTTCCACTTCTGCCAACACTCCAGGGCACAATCCCTGGACACCTCAGGGGTTGTCCTTGTCCTGCCAGGTTGGGGCTCTCCAGCCCCAGGGGCAGCACCTGCTGCTGTGGGCAGTTATGTTTGTACCCAAATCCTGCCAGCCCAGGAATTTCAACCCCCAAACAGAGCCCAGGTGCAGGAGGGCAGTTCCTGCCTGTGGGGACCATTGAGTGAAGAATCACAGTGGCTTTGGAGAGGACAGGTTGCAACCAAGGCAACCATTACAGTACTGAGGGACTTATTTGCTCCTTTTTGTGTGAACATCTTAAACTTCTCCTACTAAATAATGGTTCAGCACAGTTCCAAAAGGAGAAGATGCTTCCTCCTGAAACTGCTGACCTTTTCCCAACTCACTAAAGATGTTCCAAAAGTCATTATTTTAGGCCAGCAGAAAAGACTTTTAGTGTGACATCTCAGAATGATGCATTTTGGGGAGCTGAACAGCAGATCAGTATCTCTTGAATTTTAAATGGAAAAAAGTTATTTTAGTAGCATAAAGGAATGAAACTCACTGTATTTCACAAGTTTTGTCTGTGATTTTTATCAGCACGGTGATGTATGTTTGTAGCAGAGTTTACATCAAAAATTATTCCCGGATCTTTCTTGAATGAATTATTGCAAAGAGAGGCTGAGTACAGATAAGGTCTTTGAGTTCTGCAATATATTTTGTTTTCATGTTTTTATCTCTAGTAACACAAACCTGCTCCATCTCCTCTTCCATAAGTGCTGGTGCTTGTCCCGTTGCACCGGGCTCTGGGTTTGGGGCTGCCCTCCCTCCCCAGGCACTCAGTGGGGTTAGAACCCAGCTCAGCTCTGCTCTGCTGGGCTGGGCTCTGACTCTGAACAGGTGAAGGGTTAGGACCAGTCTCCAGATGTGACCCTAGGTTTTAGCAAGGGCAAGGGGTGTTGGGAATGGAGGCTGGGTGCTGGCCCAGCACGAGGGTGCTGTGGGGAGTCTCGTGCATTTCTTCTTTCCTGCCCCTGCTCTGGGGCCTGCAGAGAAGCTTCAGTGGCACCTGAGTGTGTGTGAAAGGGCGCAGCAGCTCCAGAGCTGACGTGGTGGGAATATTGATGGACAGCTCGGAGCCGTTCTGGACAGGCTGAGTTTTCCTGTGCTGCGAGTTCAAACTCAGAGCTGCCTTCAGTGAGGGCAGAAAATGAAAACAGAAAGCTCTGGCATCTCATTTGCCATTAGAGGGGGGACTGTAGGCAGGGACGGCTGATGATTTTTGTTTGCCCTTGTAGTAGCCCTGGGTCAGAATTTGAAGTTTTATTTGTAAATTAAATCAGACTCCCTGGATTTAGACTGAGGGGAGAGTTAATGGCCCTGCTGGCTTGCTCCGATGCCATTAGAACCTGACAACACCGGGCACGAACATCTTCTTTAAATCAGGTTCAGCCTGATTATCACGAGAGATTCTGAATGTTTTGAGTCTTGAAAGGAAGCATCCTATCATGGAGAAATAAGATTTAAGCCTTAATAAAGTAGTTGTCATTTTTATAGCTGAAAAGAGCTTTGTATCTCAATTAAGTGTACATAATATAAAGTCTTAAGGAAGCAACATAATACGTTTAATACAATTATATCCCTTTGCAATAGTGTAATTTAAAGGAAATCTGATTCTGGTAATGTCTCTTACATTACTTGGACAGGGGAGAAACTTCAGTGTCACTGCCCATGTGCTCCGTGGTCCAGGTGGTTGTGATGGATGTGCAGGGGAGCTGGGCAGGGAGAGCAGAGCTGGGGCAGCCCTGCTGTGCCACCACACCTGAGCACAGCCTGCCCAGGCTTCTCCCAGGCTTCTGTGCCTTACATGAGCTGCAGAAATTGGATTTATTTGATAATTTACTTGAAACACTGAAGCAACATTCTCTGTGATGCTTTATCTGCCTTTTTCTATTGTTTTCATAAAGCAGAGACATCTCAGTTGCTTTGTCAAAATACCCTCGGTATGAAGGTAAGTCTAAACAAAGGTGTTCCGTAGGTCACGGAGTACATGGGTAACTTCAGTTTGTAATTTAATTGCCCGCTTTGCACCCTGCAGCTGAAGATTTCCTTTAAATTCTGATTCCATTGTTGCACTGGGGCTTAACAGAGTGTTAACCTGGTAATAGGCACAGGGCCTCCCCATTATATGTCTCGCTATCGAGCGGTTCTGCATGACTAGTTAAAAAAGATGGCAAGAAGATTAATGAAAGCTGCGAGTACAGAATGGGGGGCAGGTACCTCGGCAAGACTTCCAGCGAGGAGATATTAGAGCTGAACCAGAGCTTGGCTTTTTCTTTATCCCGTGACCTTTGAACCTGCCTTACTGTCGAGAGCTGCCAGCCAAGCCGACGTTTTGATTGATGTTGCTACACGAGTCAGTCTTTCCCATTGAATTCCACATCTGCACGAAAATAGCTTTTCCAGCAGTATTCACCCTGGCTGCAAGTGATAGCCAGAGTGCTGCCTGAACCCCCTTTATGTAGTTTTCATTTAAAGCTAAAGGTATTTGATGTTTTAATTCAGTGTCCAGTTCCTCCTGATTATGCATGTTGGGTAATACTAATTTACTGGATTCGTTGTTGGGTTGTGGAAGGGCTGAAGACACCCAGGAAGTGTTGGGAAGGTGTTGGGCTCCTGCTGCTCTGGGAGCTCAAACAGGGCTGTTGCAGGTTTGCTCAGAGCCTGCAGTGGGGCTGGAGCAGAGGCAGTGTGTGCTCTGCAAATGGTGCACAAAATATCACCTGCTGGTGCCTGATATCCCCGCTCCCACAGCGAAGCAAGAAGTAACACGGTAAAATTCCTACTCAACAGGAGACTGACCACAGGTTCTGACCAAAAGGTACAAAATAGGTTCAGCAGAGAAAATCTGAGGATATATCAGAGTTCCCAAACTTCAGGCTTGGAGCAGAAGGAGCATCCAAGTGTGGAACAGAAGGGAAGAGCCCAGGCTGGCCACGCTGTGCAGGCAGGGGTGCCCGGGGGACGGCAGCGGGCACAGATGGCCGTGGCTGTGCCAGCAGCTCCTGGGCCCTGGTGGGCTCCGTGGGCCCTGGGCAGGACGTGTCCCAGCAGAGAAGGGGCTGGCAGTGAGGATGGGTGCCCTGGCAGCCAGGATGGGTGCCCTGGCAGGGGCAGAGCAGCTGGGCACCGAGCTGATTAACTGCAGCCCCTCCAGCAGCCTCTCCATAAAAGTTCTCCTGAGCGCAATCAGCGGCGCGCATTGCCTCATCCTTTTAACAAATCTGTTTTGTAGCCCTATTAAAAGGGGTCTTCATCTATCCTGTCAAAGCTATTCTGCTGGGGTTTTTTAGTTTAATTACACTATCCAATTAAAACTCCTTGCTGCATTTTGATTGGCCTCTCCTCGGGCCTGAGTGGATGTGACATTTACAAGGCTCGCCTCTCCGGCAGACAATGCGTGATTGATGAGCTGCAGACGCAGTGGAGGAGCCCATTGCCATGTGGAAACACTGCATTTTGATTTATTTATCTTTTTTCCCCAAACAAGGTTGCTGGTAAAGAGGTTTTGGGCAACCCCAAGTTGCACCTCAATTTTCAGCATTTTTGCAAAAATCTTCATTAGTATTCTGCCTCTGATAATAATTTAAAGAAGAAACAGAAGGCTTTGGGGGAAAAGAATCCAGATGTGTGAATAGGTACCACAATTTGACACAGAAGTGGGTGTGTGCTGCTCTTTAATTGCAGCTGTGTTTTCAGGACATCTGGACACGGGGCACCCTCAATAGCAATGCTGAGTAGCAAGCCTACAGTGCAACATAAAGGATTGGAGGAAAAGAGATCATGGAATATGCTGCTGCCCGAGAGAATGGGGCAAGCCAGCTGGACCACAGCTGTCTTTTTTTTCCTTAACAGTCTTATCATTTGTTCCCACTTCAGTGGTGCCTTGGTTAGAGGAGATCCGCCCTGGGTTCATGGTGGGCATCCCAAACCCATCGGTGACTCCACTGGTATCAGTGGGGTGAGGATTTAATGCAGAGCTGACTGCCCTCACTGCCCCTAACCTGTGTACCTCTGGGGCAAATATCCCTTGCATAAAATGGGATTAACCCCACCTGCACACACAGGTCCACATCCCCCTTCTGTCTGTCCCCAGCCAAGCTCGGTGCCACATCTGGATAATCCAACTGCAGCCAGGCTGCCACTTGTGATGTCCCCTGTGGAGTTTTTTTGGTGTCAGAAGGTGTCAGGAAGGGTGTTTTTGGTGGTAACACAACTCCTGCAGCTTTGTGGGCCCTTCAGGCCTTCCTGTAGGGTCACAGCACCATTTCTGAGGTATTACACATGGGTTTCAGACAGCTGAGCCCCTCTCCAGTGCTTTGGGTGAAATACAGCAGTGGCTGCAGAGCAGAGGCTCCCCCACTCGTGCAGGCTTTGAAGGAAACGTGTCTTTGTACAACAGTATTGCTGATGTGTATTTTATTATCCTCATTCCTTGCCTTTTACTGCTGTGTTTCTAATCCTTTTGCATCCTTCCTGGGCCCATGAGAAGAGATTTCAGGATTTGAGCCTGTTGAGGTTACAGTTTCTGAAGCAGTGAGAATCAGTGATGTCAAACGATGTCCATAAGTGCTTTGTTCTTCAGAGAGTCCTTCTCCAGCTATTTATTCCACTAATAACTCTTAATTGTTGACTTCTGCCTTATGGCCCTGTAATGACAAAGCAATCATCAAGGTATATTGAAAAATTAACATAAATTTGCATTTCTAGTGTTTGTTTTCTGCTTTGTCCAATTCATGAATATTCTTTTCATCCTCCATTTAATTAGTGAATTAATTCTATTCTGTTTAAAGAGTTGGCAAAGAGAGGGTTTGGATAAGGCTGAATTGTGGGGTGAGATGGAAAAAAGAAAAACTTTCTAGTCTTGACAGATTCAGTTAAAAAAATCATCTTTTCCTGTGCAAATTCATATCCTTGTTTTCCAGGCAAAAAATGTATCTTTTAGACTTTGATAAAAAGAGCTTATTACTTAGATTAGAGTGATTGTTTTTTTACCTGTGTCAGGTGCAGTGTGGTGCCCACCAAGGGTCTGGAGGTTTTCCCAAGATTGCAGGAATTAGCACAAGATTGACTGTTGCCTGTACAAGCACATTATGGCCAGTGGCTCTGGGGCTGTAATTCCAGAGGGATTCTCAGGGCTGTGTGTGGACAGGGGACCCTGGAGAAGCTGGGGCTGGCTGGGTGGAGGCTGCACCAGGAGGGGAAGGAGAGGAGAGCCAGGAGCTGCAGCGCTGCAGGGCCTCTTCCCTCGCCTCGTTGGCAGTGCAGTGGTGCTCAAAATCTGGAGATGGGGTGAGCAGCTGAACGTGAGCCGCGGTGCTGAAGGAGTAAATGAGCTCTCCTTGGTGAATTCCCGGTGAATTAGCATCCTGCCCTTCGTGGGCTGCAGGCTGCTCTCCAGGAGCAACCACACAGGAACCCATTAGTGTTTGTTGGGGCTGGGGAAGATTTATCAGTTCCGAGCTGGGGCCAGGGGCAGCAGGGGGGAGATGCTGCTGTGCTGCAGGGCCGAGGCTCAGCCGTGCTGGGGCTGCTGGGGCCACCAGGGCCATTGGCACCGACCCTGGGCTGTGCTGAGCCCACCGTGGGCTGCGCCTGCCCCGGGACAAAAGCTGTAGGAACCAGCTGAGTTTCTGCCCTTCCACTTGCTTCCCATAACTGTTTTAACAGATGAACTTAGTTGGGGATAACATGGATTTTCTGTTGCTGTGCAGCTGATTAGTCCTGATTGCAGGGCACTGAGGTCCCCTGCTAGCACCCAGCCACTGTTGGTGTGGGGTGATGGTAGCAGCTGCTTGTGCAGCGTCTGCATTTGCTTTAAATCCCCCATCACGTGCAGTAGGAGCCACTCGAGCTGCTGCTGTTTGTTACCAGATCCTCTCACACGGAAACATCAAACCATGGAAGCTCCTATTGATCTCAGAATTGTCAGGGGTGGTGCTCTATTGGAAAGAGGTACATCACATATTTAAGCACTCTTGGAAATGGAAATCAATCTCACAATTCATAAATTCCATCTGGCTAGAAGAGTAGCAGAGCAAAGTGCCAGTTAGGATTTCAGTGCACTCATATTTCATGCTCTAAGTAGTGTGTTGTGGACTTGGAGCCCATAAACATGATGCTGTAATGGGGCTTTCTGAGGAGAAGTCTTGTTGGCTTCTCTCCACTGGGTCACGGGTCCCAGCAGGGTGGGGCTGTGTGTTGGGTTTGGCCGCGGGTTTGGCTCCCGGGAGCCCCTGCAGGAGCCACACTTGGCCAGTGCCCCGCTGGGCAGGCAGGCCCAGAGCCACCTGTGTGCCCCTGGGAGCAGAGTGCTGCCCTTGGCAGTGCTGCCCGGGCAGGGCAGTGCCCAGGGACACGCGGTGGCCCCACGGCGCGAGGCTGGGCCGGCTCCCGGGGAGCAGGGGACGTCTGAAGAGGTTTTGTCTTGATCCACAGCAAGAATTGCCCAGTGAGTTTCCAAAACCCAAAATACAGGAGCTCGTTGGGATGCTCTGACCCTGTTTTGTGGCAGTTCCGTTTCTGATAACCGGTGTGGAATGTTCGATGTCCAAGGGCAGCGGTGGGAGCTGGGGGAGCTGTGTCCCATCCCCAGGAGTGGTGCACTGGCACTTTTGGAATCATTAAGATGCTGTGTTCCAGGCAGAGCTGCATGCATTAACATGCTGATGAGCTCCCAGCTTGGAATTCCGCATTTTTAGTACCACTGAGGCATCATTTGTCAAATGATTTAAAGGGTTGGGTTTTTATTATTATTATTAGCCAATTTTTCAATACAGAATTTATATTCCAGATTAGTGCATCATAATGGTGTTTAATTAACATGCCACAATAAAATACTTGCATCTCAAATTTCCTGGCCACCAATCTGAGCATATATCAGTCACTTTTTGGAAATCTGGAGAATTAGATAATGTAAATAAGATTTCCAATTAGCTTTCCTGCAGGAAAGACCTGGATTTACAGTAATGTGGCTGGTACTTTATGGATTGCTAACTTTGACTGTTGAACCGAATAAATTAGAAAACCATTGGAAAAGTGTAATGTATAGAATACATTTAATTTTAATTTTGAAGCCATCAGCATCCATACAAGTGAAGGATATTTTGCCTTCCTTCGTGTTCCACATCAGACCTTTGTGGCTGAGTGGTTCCTCCTTGTGCCGTGTGTCGGAGCCCGGGGCCGCTGTCCCAGGGCAGCCATGGGCCAGCACTGTGTGGCCACAGGGCCAGCACGTGGAACCCCCATTTGGGACAGAGGCCTGAGCACCAGGAAGGTGCTGGCAGGTCACAGTTGGAGTTTGATTTGATTTTCCCAGGTGCGGGCAGGGTGCGCAGCCCCGAGCGGGTTTGGTGGCCGCGGCCGCGTCCCTCGGTGCCGCTCCCATGGCCATCAGCCGCCAGCTGGGCTCGTGTGGTGCTTGGGAGGAGGGTTTGGGGTGGTGATTCTGGGATTAATGGCCATTTTCTTGTCAGTACAAGCCTCCTCTGCGGGCGGTGGCTGCCCCGTGAGCGGCCCCGGTGCGGTGGCTGAGCTGCGGCGCCGGCGCGGGCCCGGCACAGCTAACCAGCCATTTGATGGATTTTTGCATTTCCTGCAGTGGGGATGTGATGGGAAAAGGAACTTTATTGACTGGAGTTCAGCTGCTCCTGTAAGCCACCACTTGCCTTAAATTGAAATGACATGAGAAGCCTGTCAGCATTTCATTGCTTCCTTCTGTCGTGCCGATGGTACGCTGAGATCACCATCTGTGGTTCTCTTCTGTCAGGCACACGAGCTCTGCTCAAACTTTACAGGAATATTCTAAGCAGTTTTTTTCTTATCTTTGCAGGTCATGCAATATTTAAACTTACATATCTAAGCAATCACGACTACAAACACCTTTACTTTGAATCAGATGCTGCTACTGTCAATGAAATTGTACTGAAGGTGAGTATTAAATTTTAACGTGACCCAAAATCCTGGTGTTTTACCTCTTGTTAGACATGTGAGTATTCTGGAGGCTCTGGAAACACACGAGGTGCAGTGCCTGAGGACCACTGGGGTGTGTTTAACCTGCCAGGATTCTGCTCCGTGCCTGTTGTTTTATTCATCCTTCAAAGAGCCGCAGAGCCACTGCCTGACTGCGTGTAGCATTTCCTTTGGTGCTTTCTTCTAGTTAATAGAGACACCATTTTCTGTGGAATTTTATAGGAAACTACCAGCTTTTACTGTGTCCAGGTAGTTTCCAGCTCTGGACACGTGGCCAGCAGCCCCGTGCCATGCAGGGGTTGGGTGCTCCTGCCCCTCTCACCCCTGCCCCACACTCAGGTGTCCCACACAGCACACAGGGGCTTTTCTGCCCTGACCCTCTCTCAGGACTGTTTGCTTTCCTCAGGGCTCTGTACAGACACAAACTCCCTTGCTTTGGGAAGCAAATTTTTGTTACACTCTTGAAAAATTAAATGGAATTTTCCACAAGTTCGTCTTTCATAGCAAGTCAAAATTCAAAAGCAGTAATTTTGGCAAACCATCTGTTATGTTTGCTTTTATTGGCTGTGTGGAGTTTAGAGGATTGTTAAACAACTGACGTGTGATAAAATAACTTTTATTCATTACACAGAAGGTCACTGTGTTTGAGGGGGTTTCTGTTTTGTGAGCTGTTAGGCCAATTCTTCTGTTCCCACTTTATCTTAGATCAGCTCTTGCAATCCCAAACACATAAAATCATGGAATCATAGAATCATTAAGGCTGGAAAAGACCTCCAAGATCATCAAGTCCAACCTTTGCCCAAGTACCCCATGCCACATCTCAGGTTTTGAACTCTTCCAGGGCTGGTGGCTCCACACATCTGAGACTGGTCATAAACAAAGGCTAAAAAAGAGGTTTACTGTCAATAACATGAATAATCATGAGAGAAATAATATTGAGCAGTACTTTTTCCTAAGTTGCAGTTTGTTTATATAGAACATTCTCTGGTTTCATGCACAAGTCACTGGTTTGTTTTCAATTCCATCAGCATTAGGGAGCACAGAAAAATCAGACTTTTCAAATTAGGCTTTTTAGATGATCAAGTGAGAAGGACTAAGACTTTATTGACCATGAAAATTCCCTATATTTTTATGCCTTAAGCTGTAATATGCAATGAAAGTGAAACACTCTACAGTGCATAAAATTGTGCAAGTTTTAAGCCACAGCGTATTAACCAGCTAATGACAGACCAAAGGGCATTTTTATCTTTTTGATTCTTGCATTAACCTTCCATTAAAATTATCTCTGAGATTATCACAAAGCATTGGAGATAATAAATTTAGGGAGTAGCAGGCTTGTTAAATATCATTTTAAAATGCTTTCATCAAGTAAAATGTGCCAAAACACTGGGAAACTCTGAGATTAGCTGAGTATGCAAACATCATAATGGAAGAATTCTTTTTACTGAGGCCTTTATTGATGCTCATCACTGGATTATCCCAGCACCGGGGGGTCTGCACAGCTCGCTGCCTTCCCCAGAGGTTTGGGTGGCCCAGAATGGGACGAGGGACACAGGAGGACAGGCCAGGGCTCTCCTGGCACTCTGGGCTCTCTCTGCCATCGTGGTGCTGGGACCAGTTAGGGCCGAGCCGGGCTCAGGGTGGGGTCCCTGCGCTGTCCCCCCCGCCCCCGGTGACATTAACACATTAACGCCTCGTGTCTTGCAGGTGAACTATATTCTAGAGTCGCGAGCAAGCACAGCCAGAGCAGAATATTTTGCTCAGAAACAAAGAAAACTGAGCAGGAGAACAAGCTTTAGCTTCCAGAAGGAGAAGAAGTCGGGGCAGCAGTGAGTGAGCCTGAGGAGAGGCTGTGCCCGGCGGAGCCCTCCCGCCCGCGGGCGGCTGCGGGACCGGCAGCTCCTGCTGCCCTTCGGGAATCCGGGATATCCCCCAGGAATCCGGGATATCCCCCAGGAATCCGGGTCATCCCCCAGGAATCCGGGATATCCCCCAGGAATCCGGGTCATCCCCCAGGAATCCGGGATATCCCCCAGGAATCCGGGTTATCCCGCCTCTCACGGCTGGAAGATCATCCCTCCCTGGCGAGGGGAAGTCTCCCCTGTGACAGAAATAAAGAGCCATATCAGCTGGAAAGAAGACTGTTACGCTTCAGGTTCCTTTGATTAGAAATAAGAGAATGACGTAGACTGGCATAATTTAATTACTGTATTATGTACAATCACAAGAAGAGATGTGATTACATATTATTTCACAGCCTGGTTAAAATAAATTATATACATCTGTAATCCACCCACGTACACGCAGGTATTGCTTGTGACATGATCAAATTTCTAAAAACAAAATGTAGGACAAATGTATCCATTTTTACTATTAATAAACAGATGTAATCTTTTTCAAGGTCCATATGATGCACAGTTCTTTTGGGGGGAGGCTGCAGTCCCAGATGGTTTCACTTCTGTTGCTGAAGTGCAGGAGGCATCCGTGAGCCAGGAACAGCAGCCGTGGCAGGGCAGCGCTGAGCGCTGAGACAGCCGAGCCTGTTGTGTTTGTTTTGTTCAAAAATGTTTTTATTTAACTGTGCTTTTCAGCTTTGCAAGTGCTCTGTTGGAAGTTCCTTGCTGAAGGCAGCACAGTGGTTGGAAATCCACGTCTTGGAGGTGGAGAGGAGAATCCTCCTGCCCAGGACCCTCAGCTGCTGCCACCCCGGGGCTGGCACCTCTGCCGGGGCACCTTGCCCCTGCAGACTGAGAAATGCCTTCACCTTCTCTCAATATCATTCTTTCACAATGAAAATTAAGAGCTACTTTGTACTGGGATTTGTAACTATCTTGGCCTTGTTCATCCTTAATACATCAGGGAACACGGGAAGGGTGCTGGGACCCCGAGTCGCATTTTTGGTTGAATTCACCAGAGGTGTCTTTCTTCCATCTCTCCAGGTCACTGGAGCTCTGCACACACATCCTGCTATCACAGAGCTGCCCTGGCTCCCCAGGGGCACTGCCCACCCTCTGCCAGCCTCCCACCTTGCTTTTGTACAGAGAAACCTTCCTGAGCCTTAACAGAGCCCTGGGAGCAGCCCTTGGGCACAGGGGGGTCTGGGTCTCACTGCTGTCTTCATGTTCTGGGTTTCAGCAGCTCAACCCTGCACCACCGAGGCCAGGCCTCCCTGTACAGTCTTCCATGATATCTGCAAAACAAGAGAAACGCTATTTTATAGTATTATATTAATTTTTTAATATTTTCTATGTGCGAATGCAGCACAGATACAATGGGAAAAGCCCCTTCGATGTAAATGACTCTTTTAACCGACTCTGTGAAATATTTAACATTAAAGTTGCTCTGTGAATGTTCTTTGGCCACCCAGTTTCAATTCTTTTTAACTGAACTGAAAAATTGCCTGTTTGGTACCAGAAACTGCAGCAATCTCCTGTTTCCATGGCCATAGTGCTGTTGCCACCCCCTCACGTGTGTTTATTAGCAGCAGGGATTCAGCATGTGCAGATTTGCTCTCAGTAGAGCCTGAAAATCTCAACTAATGGCATCTCTGCTGTCTGTGACATTTGTGGCACAGTCCCCTGCCCAGACCAGCTGTGTTCACACCCTCTGGTCAGTCACCTTCCTGTTCCTGGTGTGGGTGTCTCTGGGACCCAGGCAGAGATGGACAGAGCCTGCTGCTGGAGCTGCTCCAAGGGCCGGATGAGGAGCGGGGAGATTTGGAGCCAAAAATTGAGTTTATTTGCTCCAAAAGAGCCACTGGCAGTTAAAAAGTAAATTTCTTTCAAAGATCAGATTCAGTTTGATATATGGCATGCAGGAAACCTTCCTTAGATCCTGGAAAGATCCAGCATTCCAGGAGCTGAGCATCCTCCCCCAGAACAGCCCTTTCTGCTGCTCAGGGTTGCTGAAGGGGTTAAATCAGCGGTCATGGCTGCAATGTGTGCACAGCTGAGCACGGAGCCATCACGGGCTGGTCTTTCCCCGGTAGCTGTAGATGTAATTGAGTCAGATGGGCATTCAACTGGGTCAGCAAGGCAAGCTGTTCCTGCAAACCTGCTACCGGGCAGAGCAGGGCACGGCCCCGGCCTGCCGCACGCAGCAGCTGCTGGAGGCAGCACAGATCCCTCAGTTCTCTCTGACTCCTGCTGTCAGAGGAGTCCTGTCCACAGGGACAATTCTCCTGCACTTCCTTGGCTTTATCAGAGCACAGGAGAGCACCAGGGTGACCTTTGAGCAGGGGACACCCCGGGCACCCTGGCACGTGCTGGCACCCAAGGCCAGAGCACTTGATGCTCTTCCTGGGCTGTGCAGGGGTTTGCCACGAGCTCCCAGAGGACCAATTCCAGCCAGAGGCACCTCTGGTTTTGGGTTGGTGGGAGTCCTGTGCGTCCCAGGGGTTTTGCAGCTGCCCCTCAGGCAGGGCTGAGCCCTGGCACCGGGACAAGCGAGCGAAACCCTCGGCACAGCCGTGGGTGCAGCCCTGAGATTAATGGGGGGAGTTATTTATGGAGACATGTTTGTAATGGGCCCATGAATTCATGGAAATGCTGCTGTGGTGGCGGGTGGGGCTGGGTGCTGCTGCTGCAGCTGAAATGAATGTCCCTTAAATCACAGCCCAGCTCAGCACCCTGCTGAGGGCTGGGCAAGGACAGCAGCGAGGACAGCGACACACGGGCACCGTGGGCACACGGCCAGCTGGCCAGCAGGAGTGTGCCCTGGCCAGGTGCTGCTCCCTGGCACCTCTGCCGTGACCATGGGAGATCTCAGGGTCACCAAGAAGCTGGGGCACGGGGAGGGCTGGCCCTGGGCACAGCCCCATGCTGCTGCTCCACTGCAGGAAGGGTTAAGCACTGTCATGTTTTATTCTCCCACACACCTCTGCTTAAATGCAAAAAGAGAAAAAAAATCTCAACAGGGTGTTGTTCACTCTAAAAACCCTAAGCATGATTTGTGAACTCTCACAGCCTGGGTAATCTCATCAGAGTAATGGGATTATATTTCAAATCACCATGGCCTGTTCATTACACATTTAAACTCCTTTGACAGAGGAAAAGTTAAATAAAATGTGTGCGTCAGCCCTGGTTGACTTTCCCAGTTCTCTTTCTTGATTAGACAAACAGATGCTGAGCTCCAAAATGAAAAAATAATGTGCTCATTTATTCATTTTTCTGACAAGTCACAATAGATTTTTAACTACAAATGAGCCCCCTCCCCAGGTGGGAGCGCAGGGGCTGCGTGTGCTGTAAGGGGCTGGGAGCCGGAACGGGCACAAGTGGCCATTTCCAGGCTGTGAGCGTGTGGACACTGCCACAATTCCCCTGCCACTGCCACCGCCACCACTGCCAGGAGGATTTCTGCGAGGAGCTGGAATGCCAGTCCACAGCCACAGCTGGAGCCACAGCCACTGCCAGAGTCACTGCCACAGCCACAGCCACAGCCCCTGTCACAGCCACAGCCACCACCAGAGTCAGTGCCACAGCCATAGCCACTGCCACAGCCACCACCACTGCCACAGCCACCATCTCTGGCACGGCAGCCCTGGCCAAGCCAGCCCAGCCCCAGGACCCACAGAGGCTCCTGGCACCTCCTCTTGGCTCTGCTCACCCAGGCTGGAACACACCCAAGTGACAGTGCCAGAGCTGCTGAGGCTGCCATGGCCACGGGGATGAACATGGTGTGGCCTTGGGGACAGCCATGGCCATGGGGATGGACGTGGTGTGGCCTTGGGGACAGCCATGGCCACGGGGATGGACGTGGTGTGGCCTTGGGGACAGCCATGGCCACGGGGATGGATGTGGTGTGGCCCTGGGGACAGCCATGGCCACGGGGATGGATGTGGTGTGGCCCTGGGGACAGCCACAGTGTGGCCTTGGGGACAGCAGTGGTGTGGCCACGCTGAGCACTGCCAGCCACAGGCCCGTACCTGCTTTGCCCACCACAGCTCCCAACACCTCTCCCGATGTCCTTGCTCCAAACCACGAGCACCAGGTGTGCCATGGGGATGTGGGAGAGCTCAGCCCAGGTGTGGGGGGTCTCGGTGCCCCCGGGTCCTGCATGGCCCCCCAGGGCGGTTCAGCCTCTCCCAGGAGCTGCAGAGGAAGGAGCACGGGAGCTCGGGGCTGAGCTCCTGCTGGAGAGCAAGGGCTCGTCAGGGAGCACCGGGACTCTATTAGGGAGCTGAAATGCCAGATAATTAGAAATACACCAGCAAACCCCATTATTGTCAGGAGGCTGCAACTGCGTACAGTAATGAAGCAATTATTAATGAGCAACTGCAAGGCTGTCATTAATTTCAGCTTTTCAGGATCACAGACTACGACAAGTTAAATGTTACAGCAGAGCCGGGCTGGGCTGCGCGGGGCTGGGCAGGGCTGGTCCCCGCCCCAGCTGGGCACACCGGGTGTTTTGGCACCCCTCGTCCCGGTGGGACACTCCCTGTGCCCACGGGGCCATTCCCAGCCCCGTTCTCTCCTCCTTTCCTTCTGCCTCTTTGGGCAACCCGGGCCGTGGCTCTGACAGGGATGGGCCGAGGCCGGGACAGGCACGGGGACAGGGGCAGGGAGGGGACAGGGGCAGGGAGGGGACAGGCTGCGGGTGCCGGTGGCTCCGGGTGTGCTCGGCCCGGTGCAGCCGGGATCTGCTCCCGCACCAGCGCAGCCCCGCGCCGCAATCTGTCACGGCGGCTGGGGCTCGCCGGCTCTGCAATATGTACCTCATGTCTGGGCTGTCATCGGACATAATTCCTCCCTGCTGGCATATTGCTGATTTGTGCATAAGTGATGCGTGCAATCCACCTGAGCCGGGAGTCAGGGGTGCCTCGATCCGGGGCTGTCAGGGCAGAGTGTTTTAGTGCCTCCTGCGATTAGCTGGAATTGACAGGCCCTGAGAGCCGCGAATTGCACAACAGGGGAATTAACAGCCAGGGCTGGAGTGGAGTGTGGCACTCGTTTAATCTGCAATTTATCAGTTTGCGTGGCTCCTTGTCGCAGGCAGAAGATTACACTCCAAAAAGGCGGCTCTTTTTCCGTAGTGCCACCGGGGAGAGGGCAGAGCAGCGCTCGGGGTCACCGGCGCCACGGGAAGGGCACCCGCAGTGGGGTGTGGTGGCACTGTCCCACGGGCCGGGCTCCTCCGCAGATGTCATGGGGCAGGGGCAGGGGCCAACCCCGGGCCCCTCAGTGGCTCCCTGGTCCCGCAGGGGTCCCCAGGGCCTCGGCACCCCTCGGTGCATCACCCACGGTGCTCCGGAGCAGGATCCCTGGAGCCGCAGCCCGGTCCCGCTGCTCCCCTGGGCTCTCACAGACGCTGCTGGCAGCAGGGACGGACCCTCGGCCCCACCGTGCCACGAGTGCTCCAATTTTGATAATATCATTAGAGGCTGATAATGGTTTCCAGGAACTCTGCAGCCTCCGTGCGAGGTGACAGCCTGTAAAGGCGGCACACAGATAATGTATTCTGCAAGGGTACAGAAATGTGACTGCGAGCGCATTAAACTCCTCTAATGCGGGTGACAGACACCTTCCTGCTCACAGACATCACCCTCCGGGGGCAGCCCAGCCGGTGGAGCCGCAGCCCCGTGTCCGTGGGGCTCACCCCGCTCCCGGAGCCGCTGGGCACAGCCCCGGGGCCACCGGCGGCTCCCGCGGGCCGCTCTCCCCCTTCTCTGCCGCCAGCACGGCAGAACGCGGCGTGCAGACGCTGCCTCCGTGTGCGGCTGATCTCCTTGGCCTTCCTTGGTGTCCTGCTCTGATACTGAAACCTTTGTGCAACCTCACGGTATCAAAGATTATTTATAATGAATTAAATACGTTTTCAGCAGCTTCTTTCCACACTTACTGCCACACTTCCACTGCCACTTCAACTTAATTAGGGAGAGTTCGCTAAAGAGATGGGAATAAATGCATCTATAGAAATATATCTATGTATAAATGAAGAAAGCCGCCACCGCAGGTCAGACCAGTCCTTTCAATTTATTGCCCTGGTACATTCATTTGTAAATAGCTTTGCCTTGCTGGTTTCTAAGTGCAAGGCTAATGTTGGAGTGCTTAAATTAATAGTGACGCACACCTTTCATTATTGCTATTAAATTAGGTGCTGGGCTTTGATGGATTCACTTGTTGCTGAACTAAAAGCCTCCTGGATGTGGGTGTGCGGATCCATTTGGTTTTACGGCAAGTTTAGGTCTCGGTGTCAGGGCAGGCAGAGCCGAGCCGGTTCCTGCTCAGGGCTCTCCCATCAGCAGGAGGGCACCTCCCGCAGCCGGGGGGGCTCACGGCACGGAGCTGCCCGGGCCGGGGGCACCCCACGGCCACGAGGGGGTTTGGGTGGCGTTTCAGGATCACCATCCCTGTCCCTGCACATCATACCCGGCACCCAAGGGCCCGGTGGGTCCCTGCCGTCGTCTCCAGTGGGCACCAGCCCCACACCACACACACGGCATCCGCCTTCCCGTGCCCAGAGAAACACACAGAAACATGACAATCACCCCCAAAATGCCTGGAGACGCGGGGTCTCTGTGCTGAGTTGGGCTGGGGCTCTGAGCTGGGCTGGGGGCTCTGAGCTGTGCTGGGGCTCTGAGCTGGGGCTCTGAGCTGGGTCTCTGTTCTGTGCCTTTGTTCTGCCGCGCTGTTCCCACTCTTACGGTGCCACCTTGAGGCCGCCGGTCGCAGAGGCTGCGCGACCACTGCCGTGGCCTGTCCCTGCCTGCTCCCTGTCCCTTTCTCTGTCCTTGTTCCTGTCCCTATCCCTGTCCCTGCTCCTGTGTGGAGGGCCAGTGACCCCCTCAGCCCTCCCTCGCATTTCCCCGATCCAGGACGTGAGGCTCTCTGACACTGGGGATCTGGTCAAGTTATGGGGTTTTATCCCAGAGAAACAGCTCAGGACAATCCTTTGGGGTCAAGCTTCTTATTCCTGGAGAAAGTCCCTAAAGTCCCTGTTGTGGCCCAGGCAGTGACTGTGGGGTGCCTGGTGGCATTTTCTGCCCTGTGCCCCACGGCTGGCAAGGACCAGCCACTGCAGCCGTGCCCGTGGCCACGGAGCTGCTGCGACCCCGGCAGGGCTGCCAGGCAGGGAGGCACAGCATCAGCCACCCACGGGCTCTCCAAGCAGCTGGCATCGGCAACCAGGTCACCGTGTAGCCTGAGGGACCAACATCCCTGTGTCCAGAGCTGGGGCACAGACATCTGCTCAGTGCAGCTTCCCCACGGACAGCAGCGAGGGCTGGGACGGAGCTGACCCCCCTGGCTGACCCTCCCAGCCCCCCTGGGGACACAGGTGTGGAGCTGGTGGCTGTGACAGGTCACGCTGGTCACTCTGTGTCCCTCTGGCATGGGCAGTGCTGGACACACAAACTGCCTTTCTCCTGCTCTTTGGCATTTTAGGGATAATAAATTCCTAACCACCCCAAATCCCTCCTTGGTGCCCTCTGCAGCAATGCTTCAATATTATGTATAAACCCCAGTGCTCCAATATTAATTATAAACTACAAATACTGACCAGCTTCCGTGTCCTCTGCCAGTGCTGACAATCATTAACCGGAATATCAAATTTATAATGTTGGGATGCGGAACCTGGTGAGATGAACTGCTCTGCTTTTTAATCAGCTTTATGGGATGATAGAAAGCATTGATCGACAAAGACAAGACACAGCCCATGTTCCTGTGTCTGTAGCTGTGCAACCTTATTAATTTAGATTTACAAAGGGTTGGTTGGGCCGGAGGGACAGAGCTGGGCAAGTCGCCTTGCGCTGGATGAGCAGGGCTGGAGTTGTGCTTCTCCAGGCAGGGGCTTGCCAGCAGCCTGGCTCACCTGGCTCTGGGCAGGGGTCCCCAAAGCTCAGCCACGGTGGCACGGGTGCCCAAACTGCACCAAGCACCATCCAGGGTGATTCTGGTGGGACCCGCGGGTCGGTCCCGGGCTGGTGAGCGCCGGGGCCATCCCAGCGACTGGCACTGGGCAGCTGTGCCTGCCCGCACGTACCTGCCCGAGCCCGGCCCGGCCCTGCCCTCCTCCTCCTCCCCCCGAAGTGCATCTGCGGCTGGGGCAGCCCTTCCCAGGCGGCAGGGCCGGCCGGACAGCTGGTACCCATATTGAGCGCTGTCATATCGCATTTGCACCGCTCCCGCTCCGCATCCGGGGAGCTGCGCCGGCATTTCCAGGTCAGAGCCTGCATCCAGCACAGGAGGAGAATTCCCATTTCCCCACCAAGGCTTTAACTGTGAAGTGGCCTGGATGTGGCTCCCAGCCCTCCCTGGCACGCCCAGCCCCGTGCTGGCCTTGCAGGACAAGCTCCCCTCCGGCCACACTCCCCCTCTCATCGTGTCCATCCCGGGGAAAGGCTGGGGAGCTGGCACGGCTGCAGGTGGTGGCAAGTGGGGCTGTAACCCGAGCCAGGAGCACGGCTGGATGGGAAGTCAGGCTTGTCAAAAAATTTGGTTTCATTCCTTAAATTTAAAAGTTTACCTAATAAAAGTAACTGAGGAGCAGTAGTGTGCTTTGGCTTCTGCTCGGCATTTGATTTAATAGCACATGACGTTTTGATTAAAAAATTAGCTGTATATAATATCAATAGAGCTCACATTAGAAGGATTAAGAATTGGCTGACTGACAGGTCTCAAAAAGTGGTTGTCAATGGGGAATCATCATCGGTGATGATGTTCAACATGTTCACCCGCGATCTGGAGGTAAATACCAAATCAGCGCTGATAGGATTTGGGATGACAAGGATTAGTGGGAAGGCTGACAGGGGGGAGCTGTGGGGAGCTGATGATGCCCTGCACAAGCAGCATCCCCATGCTGCTGCCAAGGGGAGCTGAGTCCTGCAACCACCAGTGCCACTGCAAAGGGTCCTGAGTGAGCCTTGAGCCCTCCTGAGACACAGCACGTCCGAGCCAACACTCCCCAGACACCCGGAGCCCTCAGCAGCCCCTCACTGAGGGTTGGGTACCGCCTGCTGGGTCCCTCAGAGCAGTGGAGGTGATGAGGGTCTGACCCGTGTGGTGGCACTGGCTGCTCCCAGCGCGGGCAGGGCACTGCAGCTGCTCCTCCCCTGCTGCCCTCGGTAGCCGTGGTTTTTTGAAAGTCAAATCCCTGTTAGTGCAGGTACTGTGCCGAACCCACATGAATTCCCAGCTGTGAGCACTTTCAATTAGCGGCCGCAGGCGCTCAGCCCCGGATGTTCATTAGTGACACGGCCCCGCCGTGCCGTGACAAGCTGGTGACAAACCTGTCTGAGGGACGCACGAGGCTTCGGCTGTGGCACAGCTCCTGCATCAGCCCTGGCGAGGGACAGGGAGGGATGGCATTCCCGGGTGCCACCGGGCACGTGGAGCCCACACGGACCGGGGGACAGCAGAGCCGCCGCACCCACCTTCCAGCAAGGGCCTGGCACGGTGCCTGGCACGGTGCCCGCTGCTGAAGGAGCCTCCCCTGCCCCAGCTCAGCACATCCAAGCTGAGCCCAGGCCCAGGGATGGGCACTGCTGCCCTCACAGCCCATGAGCCCCCGGCTCTGAGCACCCACAGCAGCCAGCAAAGGCATCGTGCTTCTACGGGGCCCAACTGGCCCAATAGAAGATCATCAGCTGAATAAAACAAGAAGTGAGTGATGCCACGATGCCCTGTTGGACTGGAATTGTGTGAGCAAAGTGGTTTTCTCAGGGAGATTTATTTCCTCTGCTGACTGCAGGCAGCCAGCCCAGAGAAGGGAACGAGCCTCTGGCACTGAGGCCGCTGCTCCCTCCTGGTCCCAGCACACAGCTTTTATCCCATTGTTGAGGGGATCAGAATAAAGGAGATACAAACAGGGATTCACCCACTGCAAAGCACAGGAGCACAGGCTCCAGTTCTGCTCCCCCAGGCCCTGCTCTCCTCCCAGCCTACCTCGGGCCCAGAATCCCACGTGTAACCCACAGCTGGATCCAGAAGGGCCATCCCGTGCCAGTGGGGACAGTTCCCACCCCAGGCCTGGCCATGGCATCACCTGTGACAGTGCCCAGACGCTCTGGGACATCTGTGGCCTCTGGCACGGGTGATGGCTGCAGAGCCAGGGGCTCCTGCAGGGAGCTGTCCTGACACCCGGCACCCGAGGTGACAAAATCTCCTCTGCGCAGCGCGATCCTCCCGCGGACAGCGCGGCACAGACCGAGCCGGGCCCCGCTGCCCTGCGCCGCTCCCGCCGCGGCTTCAGCCCCGGCCACCGCCCCTGCAAGGGGAGGCACCGAGCAGGAACCCCGGGAACGGTGAACGCTGCGAGCTGCTGGAGTCAGCACTATCGCTGGGTTTTGCTTTCAACATCTGCAGCCCAATAAATCTTTGTCTCCTTCCAGTGAACTGTGCTCCCGCTCGGGCTTCAATTTACATCCCTCAGCACCGTCCCCACAGCAGCACGGCCCCGAGGTCCCCCTGCCAGCCTGGGTCACCGTCCCGCGGGGCCCAGGGGACAGCGAGGGACCCGCCCTGGGCAGCCCCGGCCCCGCCAGCCCCGAGCGGCCGCAGCCCCCCGGGCCCGGTGACCACCGGCACCGCCCGCTTTGTGCCAAAGCCCTTCCGCTCACCAGGCCTTCACTGGGCTTTTTTTGTTTTGTTTTAATTGTTTTCAAAACAGATTTCATGTGGTCCCAAAATGAGACCATGATTGTAAATTAAAGTGTAATTAGCCTTTACGCTTTTATATTCATTAACTCTTCTCTGCTAATGATGCAGAGGCTGGAGCACAAACCCAGCATTATGAAACCACATCCAGGAAATAAAATAGTGATTTAGATAATGGCCAGAATGTATTGCTGCTTACACATAATTAAACAAATGCTCAATTTACACTTGGAAACATGAATGAATGTTGATTAACCCCAGCCCAACGACTCTGCCGGTGGGGCTGGCAGCGCCGGGCAGGCCGGGCAGTGCCCGCTCCCCGCCGCCCTCCCGCACCTGCCCGGCCCAGGTGCCGCACGGACCCGGCCCCGGCTCCGGCTCTGCCACAGCGTGACACGGCCGCAGGACAGGGGACCATCAGCACCGGGGGCACTGCCATGGCAGTGTCACCACTGCCTGCTCACGGAGCGGCGGGGACAGCGGGGACAGCGGGGCCGGGGCCGATGCCAGCGGGGCTCGGGGTGGCATCGCCTGCGCGGGGAGGGTCCCGGTGCCGGGGCTGCCCGCCCCCCGCACGGGCTTTGTCTCCCGGTGCCTCCTGCCCTCCAAAGGCGCAGTTACTATGGAGACATCTCCTTCTCGGCGCAGGAGGAGCCCGAGACCCCCGTGCGGGATGAGGCTCTGCTCTCCTGCTCTCCCTCAGAGCTGCACGGCCCTGCCCGGCTCCAGGGCCACCGCCGGGACTCACCCTGGGGACCCCCGGGACAAGAGCTGCCACCCACCGCGGCTGCCGGGCCTCGTTGGGCGGGCCTGGGGCTGGGCTGAGCCGGGGATGGCCCGGCCGGACCCGGGGCTGCTCCCAGGGCCAGGCGGGCTCGGGGCTGTTCCCCGGTGAGCGCTGCCGTGCTGGGCACAGGGAATCCCTGCGCAGGCACAGGGGAGCAGGGCTGGGGCACAGCCCCGGGGAGCCCAGCAGAGCCATTCCCCACCTCAGCCAGGCTCCCAGGGCAGGACACGGCCGCTGGCAGCACCCCCAGTGCTGCCCCCCGAGCCCTCCCTGCCCCCGCACCCTGCGGTGTGTCCGGGCTCCATGAACCCGGTCATGGATCGCTGCCTCAACAGGCCATAATGGCTCCATCTCTCGGGGTCAGTGCGGGCGCCTTTGACACATGATAGACAATAATTGCTCTTTCTTGGAGACTTTTTAGTTCATGGATCATTGACCTGATGGGCTGTAACAGCTCCGACAGAGGCTGCACACCCCTGTGCTTAACCACCCTGAGAGCAGGCGGCTCTCACGGGCATGGGGCCACGTGGAACAGTCCCCAAATCCACGATCCCAGTGCAGGCTGCCAAGGGCCCTGGGGCCACTGGAAGCCCTTCTGGTAGCACGGCCATGGAGGAGAGGCCGCGGCAGGAGGCGCAGGAGCCCAGGAGAAAAGGGCAGCACAGCCCAGGATCCCTCGAGTACCGCGGGACAGAACCAGGACACACAGGACCAGGTCACCTCCCAAGCTCTGCAGGCTGGAGATCCCCACTCTGACAGCAACTTCCAGGTATATGATTTAATGAAAGGCACAATAAGAAGTGAAACAATTAGAATTTCTGCCTCATTATCATGGTAATCTTATCAGTCGGATAATGAGGTATTAATGGAGATTTAATGTGCCTCTCATAACAGAATCCCTTGGAGAAAACACATAAGGAAATTGCTGTAAATCCACTTAATGATGGAAAGGTCCCCAAACACCATATTCCAGAGGATGAAAAATGCTGGATGCAAATGAGAAGAATCAAGGTCAATAACGCTGCGGGGACCGAGCTCACGGCAGCACCGGCCCCGCCCGGCAGCGGCACCGGGGCGGGGCACGCCGGCCGAAGGAATCCTCCTGGCTCATCAGGAAAAATTTACATTTCCTGCGAAAAAAGACGCCAAACATACTACTTTTGGACTGACCATTCTCAACAAGGCATCAAACAGCAGCCAGCAGAGGGACAGGCACAGTCCTGCTGCAGGCAGAGCTATTTCTTCCCTCTCAAGCTACCAGAACAGCCAAGCTGCAGATTCAATATAATAGCTGAAGAGCTCTGTGTTAAGCTGTCAATGCAGTGGAGCTTCCTCTCCCCTTTCCTGGATTTTGGTTCTTTTTTGCCAATGTCCCTTCCCTGTGAGGTGTGAGGATGGGGCAGAGCAGCAATGCCCAAGGCAGAACCACACAGAGTTAGTGGGAAGGGCTCACACGGCCATCCCCAGCACAACTGCTGATGGCACTGGAACGAGGCAGAAACGTCAAAGCCAGGCGGTTAAACTGCTCTCCTTTTAATCAGTTTTTACAGAATAATACATTAATAATCACGTTAAGAGACAAGATGGGGTTCCTGTATACAAGATTGTGCAAGCTCGTTAATTTAGATTTATAAAGGCTTTACCAAAGAGGAGAGGCAGTACAAAGCTTTTCAATAGAGGTAAAGCACAATTAAAAGGTACAGAACACACACTACTAACTCAGCAGAGGTTAATTCTCAAGTAGTACAGGCTCCACCACGTCCCCAGCTGTACCCAGACTCGAGCATCCTTCCCCCTCTGTCCCCACTGCCTTCTGCTGCTCCAGCTCTCAGGCACCCTGACTCACTTGTGCCAACACACAGCTCTGCTGCCAGCAGCTCTGCCCCCTCTCCTGCCCCCTTCCCCCACCCCATTCCCATGGCAGTGAGTTCTCCAATTCTGTGAGAATTTGGCTTAACAGAACAGGAACATTTTCAAGCAATACAAGCCAACACTGTGCTCACCAGACTCACCCACAGGAAACAGCATCATGTTCGTGGCTTTTTTTCCTGAAGTTTATGGCAGTTACATTCAGCATTTGGTAGTTAAAGATCTCAAAATAAAAACTTTTAAACTCAAATCCTTGATAGGCCAGACACATTCTGATTCTCCTTAAAGAGGATTTTAAAAAGGTTGAAAGAGAAATCTCACATAGGAGCACAAAGGAATCTCCTAGAGATGAAAACCCCAGCTTTTCCTTCCCCTCCTGTACCCAGAAAGGAACCCAGCAGCCCTGTAGCATTCCCAGGCACAGACAAGGCATTGTTGAACGGGGCAGCTCCTCAGAAGGTGCCAACCATCGGTGCTGAGACAGCGACCAAGCCTCGAGCCCACGGCTGGGACCTGTTACCAAGGACCTTTGCCTGCTCCACTTTACCCAAAATGTTCCCTTCCTCCTCCAGTGGCTGAAGTGGTTTAATTCACAGAAAGCACCAAGATTACAGCGACAGGCTGGCACCTTTTGGCAGCAGTTCTGGTACTTTTGGTCCTTTATGCAGTGTCTTTCCACCTTCGCTATTGCACATCAAACCTAACAACATCACTTCCTAGACACGGAATTTAGCATTTTAAAACAAAACATTACGGGACACTGGGGGGGGAACAGTAAAGGACATTACAGGCAGGTTTTTAATTCTTTGGAAAGCCTAATTCTCTAACTATACCTATCAAGACTATATAAAGGACCTTCAGAGTAGGCTGGAAAAAGAAGCAAAGGACCATCTTGCTACAAAAACTCTCAGCTCACCTGGGGCTCACTGAAACACCTACTGGTTTTAAAATAACTAAGTAACATTTAAAAAAAGACTCCAGTTCTTTTAAGTATTTTTCTATGCAGAGAAACCAAGTGATAAAAGCTGTGAAGGAAATGGTTCTTGCCCCTTCCATAAAGGAGAGTGAACCTGAAAAAGCCCCGATGGTGCTGACCAAACCCTGAGCCAGGCCAGCACAGGGAGGCAACACAGAGGCTGATCACCCCTCCTGTGTCCTTGTGCCTTCTTCAGGGATCCCACAAATACTCTCCTCAACCAACTCCCAAACTGCAGAACTTTCACACATCAGTCTTAACATCTTGGATATTCAAGTAATAATTATGTATTACAGGACACTTCAGTAGAAATTAATTTATATTGCTTTTTGATATGATCTGGCCATATCTTCAAGGGCATGTTTGTGCTTTGCTGCAGGGCTGTGCTTGCAATATTGAATTACATGTTCAGCACCAAAAACCCATCAAGGCTAAATAACCAGAATATTGCAATGCTACACGGACTGAGACACCAAGTAAGGCAGATCAGAAGAATTCTGTTTTGACTGAGTATTGCTCCTCCACACAATCGAGTCTCTAGTAGAGGAGAAAGACTATGAAGGAAAAGGCTACCATCCCACTTTCTCACCTGTGATTAGTTTGGCAAAACTGCTCAATTGAGTTCTATCTGAGACCCCTAAAAAGTAAGTTTCCTGATTATGCCTTGACAAGTAGCACAGCCAAATCAAGCACTCAATACTTTACATAAATTGCTCTAATTCCAATTGACCACATGATTTTCCCAAGTACTAGTTGCTCACAGGTTTTAATCGTCAAAATGCACACACACACAAAATGAACCAATCGTGTTTTGAAAAGAATGTGAGAAAGATTTTGGTTTTTTACCACTCACAGACACCAGGTCTTACCACATCCCTCTGTCTGAAGTGAAATGAACACTCTGGAAAGAGCAAGAAATAATACTGACATGAAAAAGTTCAGTGCTCGCTGTCCTTTTTCACTGTATTGAAGCTGAAAAAGAGCAGCAAGAGCTTATATACAGCCAACACCCACCAGCCAAGCCCCAGACCACTTCACTCATGAAAAACCCATGAGGTGTTGTGCATAAAAACCTCTTTAAATTGATAACTGTCAGTTTAAGGGGAAGGCGGGGTGAGAAATCTATAAAACACCCTGAACTGATGTCATGATATGTTTCATAAAGAACAGTGTTATATTATTTTAAAATATTTTTTATGAACAGTAAAACTTGCACTGCTGCATAGCAGACAACATGAAGAACATTTAGTAAAAACATTCACTGAACCCCCTGGCATATGTATTTAATGTCACTAATCAAAATATATATTACAGCCCAAGGTTCTGTTAAGGATCTCTGTTTGGGGTTTGTACAGTATACACAATAGCTCAGAAAAAATATTACAGTAAGGTATTTTATTTCTCCTTTTTATATTAGACTTCTCTATAGTAACTTACAGTCCCTCTCCTCTATATATCCAAACTTCTGTAACACCCCTAATGCCCTAGCCAAGAAGTGTTCAGCTAGCAAATAAGCCCTATTATAAATTCCAGTTTTAGAAATTTCAGTAATTACATCTTAATAAATAGTTCAGTTTGCCCTTTTTAAATCTTAGCCTTTTGAGGAAGTCCTTTTGTCACCAAAGCATTGTATGTCACAACCTGTTAGAGGTCAGAGAGGCTTCTGCTTGTTTATTCCAAGGATAGTAAGTCCAAAGATACTTGCAATGCATTAAATATAGTTATATAATATTTACACTGTCCTCTCAGATTTTAAATTTAGGTGAAATACAACTGATAACTGATGTCAGCTACTACAAACTTTCAGTGTGGCTGGTGTTTTCTTAATAAAAGGTGTATTCAACTAGAAAGTTTACTATGTGGCTGCCCTGTTTCCTCTTGTTTCAGTTTTCTGTTAGAAATTAAAGGAAGTGAATCATTCACGTGAATAAGAATTCAGGAAGAGGGGTGGTGGAGAAAGCATGAAGAATTTTCTGAATGTTTTGAGATTCCAAAATACCTGAAAACTGTGGTCCCTTTTGCAGTGCCAGTATCTAGAGGGGAGAAAAACGCAACCCAAAGAGAAGAGGAAAAATCTGTTAAATTAATTAGATTAGTAAAGGTGTGTTTTAAAATGCCTCAATTCTGTACAGTATTTTACAAGGAAAGTCTTTTCTTCAGCTTCTGCAGCTGTTGTACATTCTTGTTAACTCCTCTGCTGCTCACAGTCTGCCTGTGCAGGGCGAGCTACTTGCGATCATCGATGGTTTTGATGAACTCCACGGCTGCCGTGAACTGCATCCACCAGTAGGACTCCTCTCCAGACAAGCAGTTGGCATAGAAACTGCTGATGTACTGCACAGTGGACAGCAGGCAAGGGGGGTTTGCCTGGGGTGGGAGAGGAGAGAGACACAGCTTGTTTGCAAAGCTCAACGTCAACAAACACCGCGAGATACAGAACAGAAACACAATTCCCTTTGTGCAGTGATCCTCATCCTGCAGAGTATGTAACCTGCCTGCAGGCTAGGGACTGTTTATCCTCACCAGCCCCACTTCATGTGCTCAGAAGGCATCAGGTTTGATGAAAGGAACATTTTTCCAACAAGGAAAAATGACTACAGGCCAAGAGAAAGAAGGGGAATGCTGCCACAATCTGTGAAGGTCATCAGGACCTCAACACGTGTAAAGCCTGTTGTTTCAGCATCTTACACGTCAGACCATCCTCCACTCACGTCAAAAAAGAGCAGAAACACAACCCATGTCAGTCTGGTCTGCATCTTGGTCCTGAGGACAGCATGAAGCAGGCAGAGATGACAGATGCTGGTGGACATACCTCAAACAAACTCTATTCCACACACAACATCTGCACTCCAATTTTCTTGGTTCCAAATGCAAAGTTTGCTTGGATTCAAAAACCGTAACTCTGACCCCATTTCTGACATTCCTATTCAAACCCTGCTGAATCAGATCTGGGTTTGAGCCTGGCCAGCTCCCTGTGACCCACAGGCATTCTCTCTCCTCCTAAATTTGCTTGTTTCTTACAAGAATTAACTGGGGTTTGTGATCTCTGCAAAAGAACTCACCTTTATGAGGACAAAGACCAGAACAGGAACAAAATCATCTGCCCCAGGTACGGAATCCTCGTTGGCCAGGCTGAGCAGGTTCATGATGGTGGAGCACATCCTCAGGATGCACTGCACCTTGTCCCGGGGGGTTTTGTAAGCGCTGATGGTGCGGATCTCGGACTGCGCCGACGGCCACGGCGCCTCGCGCAGATACACCTGGGGAAAAACAGCCCAGTGCTCGTCTGGCCAAGCCCCTGCTGTGCTCCACAGCCCCACACTGGGGAAAAAACACCTGGGCAAAAACCAGCCCAGTGCCCTGAGGAAAAACCAGCCCAGTGCTCGTCTGGCCAAGCCCCTGCTGTGCTCCACAGCCCCACACTGGGCAAAAACCACCTGGGGAAAAACCAGCCCAGTGCTCTGGGGAAGAACCAGCCCAGTGCTCGTCTGGCCAAGCCACTGCTGTGCACCACAGAGGGGCTCAAGCAGACTCACAGATTTTGGAGAAACAGAAAGCTTTAAGGCAAGATGAATTCAAACTGAAAGAGGGCAGATTTCAGTTATATATATGGAAGAAATGCTCTCCTGTGAGGATGGTGAGGCCCTGGCACAGGTTGCCCAGAGAAGCTGTGGCTGTGTACAGCCACAGCATGGCTACAGTGTGTTTTTCCTGCAGGATATTTCAGCTGTCACAGGCAGCAAAGCAACCCTTCTAAGTGTAAAACAGAACAATCCTGCCCCCATCTGAATCCCAGTCCAAACCCCAACACACATACAGAAGCAAGGGAAAAGAGTTGTTACCTCAGGTATCTGAAGTGCCTTGTGGTTTGCAGTCACTACTTTGGATAACCTCTGTATGTGCTCATGAAGGACCCTGAAACACAAAAAACAAGAGTGAAAAGTAAGCAGCAGCCAGCCAGCTGAGGAAACTTGCTTCATGTTTGATAGCACAAGAAAGATCTTCAGAAATGTGGCCCTACAGATGATGGACACCAGGTCAATGAAGATGCAGAGGATTGTTCTGTACAGCCAAGAACAACCACACGTCCTCTAGAGCATCCCAACACCATCTGTTCTATACCACAGGAACTCCAAATGCATGGAAAATACTGACTGAAACCAGAAAATGGACCAGGTCCAGTCCTGAACCAGGTTTTGATCCTTCTCTCAGCACACACTCTTGCAGACCTGACAGTCTCTACCCCAAATCATTACTCTTCCAACTTTATTTTTTCCCTGTTCTAGCAGTTTGTTGCAAACACATTTGAACATGATGCTAAAGCCCTTCCTCGTTCTTTTACAAAATGTTCTGAACGAAAACATGAATTTGTGTGGCTGACTCAGGCAAGTCTGTCACAGGAGGGCTGCACAGCTTCCACTGCACCAACTGCAGAAGAGAAAACAAGTCCTTTGAATTCCATTAACTTACTGGTCACGCAAAATATCTCCATCCTGATTAGGGTAGAAGGCGAGTTTGAAAATGCGATTCATCACACTGCGCTCTATGGCTAATTGTGCATCCTGGAGCTGCTCCTCACTGGCATTCTGCCATATGGCATCCTGAGCCATAGCCCCATACAGAAACTGGAGAAAATCCTCCACTTGGGCTGTTTTATCATCTGCTGCCGTGAGTTTCTGGAAATCTGGTAAAAAGGAGGAAGAGAAAGAACATTCGCTTAATAAAAATATATTATTTCTGATAAGTTTTTCAGGCACGTTTACTGTGCAGAACTATTATGCTCCAGGAGCAAGAAATGACTCCACTTTCCTTATGTGCTTCATTTAGTCAGATATGTGCACAGAGAACATAGAACCAGTTTGGTATAAGTGGCTGTTTTGAGTTGCCTGGTCTCTTATGCTGTGATATTTTTGAATCTTTGATTCACTTGATTCACACTGTTACTATCTCCCATATCTTCTTAGGTGCAGCCATAGGTTCTGGACTAAGAACTGAATGCTGCAACTTAATTTATCATGTATCAGTAGATATAAAATAATTAATAGTATTCATGCTTCTGCCATGGGGCAGATAACGTGATTTAGCATAACTTTTTTGGCCAAGTACGGTCAAATTACCTTCATTCTCTCAGCCCATGAAAAATGCAGACAATTACCATAGCTTTGCTACCACAACATACTGTAAAGTCACAGTAATCTGTCTGTTTAGCCATTAATTCACCATCTGAAATTAAAATCATTTTAGGAATCTACTCCTCAGATCAAAAGATATATTTTAAAACCTTAACCCAAGTCAACATCTAAATACGGAGTAAAGGACTATAAAAACTATGGTCTGCATTAATCTTACCTTGAATGAACTCCCTTATTTTCTTCTCCTTGCTCTCCAGCAGTAACCTCACACAGACTGTAGTGAAGTATCTGTTGGCCACCTCTTTATCCCTCAGGACTCTCTGCAGGAGCCTCTCCAGGTGTGCCTGTGTGGTCTGCAGGCCTTGGCGGCAGCGAGTTAAATAAGCAATATATGGAGCTCTTTTCCTAAAGCAAAGAGCTCTACATCAGATTCACAATAAAGACAGAGGCTAACAGCTTTACAAACTGCTGAGTCGTAGTGCAAAGGATTCTTTCACTTGATGCTTTTAAAACAAAACAATGCCTGCATTTGGAAGTTTGCCTCACATGGCTGAGACAATTGCACCCTTTTGTGGTGAAGCAGAGATGCAATAACCAGGTTTGGTAAAGTACAATTAAAACAAAAGGGACCTTCCCAGTCTGCTGGTGAATAAAGGCCCAGATGTGGGAGCCCAGTGGTGAGGAGCAGTGACAGGCTACCTGTAGTCCTCGGCGATGGAGGCCAGCAGCTTGCGGCAGGTGCGGTTGTCGAAGCGGCTCACGCAGCGCATCGTCTCCTGCAGCTGCGCCATCAGGTTCTTGTCCTGCAGGTTGATGGCTTCAGCCAGCTGGACTTTCAAGAAGCACACAATTTCATTATCTAATAAAGAACAAAGGGAAAATATTAACGAAAAGAAATGCAGGCACGATGAAGATAAACTATCTTTGAATATGGGAAACACATTAATGGTTTAAAACAAAACTTCTGTACATTAGGCAATAAATGTTATTTTAGAAGAATTTAATAAACCTTTTTAAATTTTCCAGGTATCAGAGGATAAGCTTCCATATCACTATCTTATCTAGTATTTATAACCATTCTGAAATGTGAAGAGGACCACCTAAGGTGACACATTCACCTGTCTGCAAATAAACCTAGAGCGAATGAAAGGATACAACACAACACATTTATACTAAGTCAACATAAAGACCCAGTAAATCATTTAAGTAGCACAACTCTCAACAGCACATATATTTTGAGAGTCTATTCTATAGCTTCAGGCTCTACCTGCACTGTATCTGTGATACTTCATTGCAAAAGAATCTTAGACCAGGCTGAGATGGCAGCTTGTCTGTGCAGTAAGAATGAAAACATCTTGGGGCAAAAGGCAGCCTGGGCCCTCAATATTTATGGCAAGAGAAGGGACCATAAACGGTGCAGTACAAGTGCCATTACATGGGACAAGGGGTGACACACACAGTGCAAAGAGCCTTTACCTTCAGGGTCTGTGTGGTCTGGGAGACCATTCCTTGTTGAATGTGTCAGCATCGGGAGGGCAACAGAATCTGCTGAACAAAGAGCCAATCTCAATTTCTTCTTTGCATCCCTTAAAGAGGAAAAATAGTTTCTTAAGACAGCTGATGAGAGGTATGCTTCTTCAGTAAGAAGTCTTTACTTCCTTTTTTATTTAATACTGCCTGAAAGTTATTTAACATCAGTTTAATATACAACATCGTCAAGACTTTAGAATATCAGTTCTTTTGATACAGCACCATTTTCAAAGGGATTTTCTTAAACACTGAATTGCTCTGTCCTCTCTGGTTACAACATCCCTCCCTCACCAGTGGAAATACGACAGTTTGAGATGCTTAAAACCAAAAGCACGTAAAAGTTTCCAATGAATCTCTATTAAGATTCTTGTGGGAACCAGCCACACAGCTTCAGCTTTTATTTCTACTTTGTGGGTAAGACAAAACCTGCAAATATATTTACCTATAGGAGAAAGCAGAACTTTGTGGCTGTGCTACTTGACTTGCAGAGTCTGGGAGGTCATCTGCAGACATGTTCTGCAAAGCCTCATCCCGTGGGGAGTCGTGCATGCTCTCCCCATCCCCAAGTGCCTCTGTGGAAACAAAAAACACATTACACCTCAAGAAGAAGAAACCAGACTGATTTTCTGCTCGTTATTCTAAGGTCAGGGAGAGAATGGAGACTGCAAATAAACCAGCTTGTTCTGGATATATGAAAAAATGCACATGAAAACATACAACCTAGAAGGTCCTAAGAAGAAACTGCAAAAGTTTTGGAAGGCACTTCTTCAGTGCCATTTAAAACAAAACAAAAAACTGGTAGGAGATGTGCTATCAACAACCAGCTCCCTCAATGGCAATACAAAAGAGCTGACCTTGGGAATACTGATCTAATTCCCAGCCTCTGAGGGACTGTCCCACAGATTATTTGACAAAACATTCCTTGTTCAGAGCTCACATTGTTCAGCTGCTAATACTAACCTTGGTCTAGAATACTGAAGTGTTTTTATCTTTAAGGAGCAGAAACTATGTCGGTGGTGATTACAAAAGCCAGGTTCTCACCTGCACTGTCGTAGTTCACTATGGCTCCTTCACTGGGACTTGTTCTCTTGATTGCATTCCTGTATTTGTCCAGAATGTCCTCAGCAGCTTGTGCCTGTGCACTAAGCCTTGGGCTGGGATCATCTGAAAGGACCATAAAAAACAACAGGAGTTACTCTGGTGTTGGGCCAACTGAAAGCAAATACAAAAACATAAGCCTACACATTTGGGCTCTGTTTTTAGCCAGATCAAACAAAGAGCTGCTTGTGTCCCACACAGCCCAAATTCAAATGTATTAATAAAGTCTGAAGCAAATCAGAAAACAAACACTACAATCAAAGTGAACAAATGAAGTCAGATCCTGAGCAGATCCTCAGCACATTTGTACTGCATACACAAATGGTTCTTGCATATTTGAAGACTTCTAGAAAGGATCACACAAACAGAAAAGGAAACACCCAGGTTCAAATCATGTTTAATTTAACACTTAAGTAACTATTACAGGACTGTGTGTACAGCTATCCTTACAGCTCAGCTGTGACAAGGACAGGAGCTCTATAATGAGGGCAGGGGAAAAGTGAGGACTTGAGTTGAGAATCCACTACAAGCACAGACAGACACGACAACTTAAAAACAGCCTTCAAGTCAGGAAATCTTTATCCATTTTCTAATTCAAAATGCCAGTTCTGAACAGGAACTACAACAGTACGTACCTGTCTGTCACTAGCTACCTGGTGGGCACTCTGGAGCTCCAGGAGGCACATTCTGACAGAAAATTACTCTGATGATGTTATTCACATACCTTGAAGCGTTGCATATCTGTCAGGCACCATGTCATCTTTGTCTTTTTCTTGTTTTTCTTTCTTCCTAAATGGAATAGGAGCTGAAAATGCAAGGTACCTCATCAAAGACTACTCTGAGATAATGGCCAAATGGCAGAAACTTTAAGGAAGGGGCTAATGCAGAAAAGTTTCACTAAATCAACTTCCATAAAAGCATAAGCTTATCCATGGGGTAGAGCAGAAGTGTACTGTCACTGTCTATAGCCAGCTCCACCTTTAACAGACATGAGGTCAGGCAGAACAGTTTTGCCTTCCAGGTACAGCCCACTCTAGGGAACAACCAGCCAACAGAGTCAGGGAGCTTCCCATTTCCATTTACATATTTATTTATACTTTAACCATAAAAGTGACTAAAGATATAATAAAGGCAGGGTGAACTCTGGCTCAAGCACCAAACCCAGAGAGGCATGATCCTACCTTTGGGCATGGCAGACACAAAACGTTTCCTCCACCAGGGCTTGTTCCTGTCAGACTTCTCATCATCGCTGTCTTTCCGTTCCTCAATCTGCAGAAGGGCACAGTCTACATTTGAGCATTTACCAAATCAAGTGGAAAGAGAAAATTTCTCCTTCACATCAGCTTTTGCTACACTGACTGTAAAAACAGAACTACAGCAGAGCACAAAAAGCAGATTAAGTCAGAAATATCTCTCCCAAAGAAGACATCCTGCAAATGCAAACTCATAGCCACAAAGAACCTTAGACTTCACTTACTTATTTTTTAAAGAAAATTAATTTTCAGGCTGCTGCAGAAATTTAACACTACAATGAATCTGTTTCTGAAGTACCATCAGTAAACCTCATCCAGTAAACTTAAGAAAAGCCAGATCCATTTAAGCCACTCTGAACATCTGCAGCTTTATCTTATAAAACATTACTGGGCAACGTTTAAAGGGTAACAAAAGTGTGCTGTAATTCCTGAGCTAAAGACATTTAATTCCAACTTTCTGGCATTAGATGTGTAGTTAAAGTGGGCATGAGAGACAAAAATAAAATGACAAATAGAAGGCTCACCTCTCCCCTGGAGGAGTCCTTGCTGGGAGATGAAGACGAGGACTGAGAGGCGGCCAGCACGGCTGCCCCGGCGCTGCTGGGGGCCATGGGCAGCTCCCTGTCCTCGTTGCCAGCACGTCTGTTCCACCCAGGGTCACTCATGGGCCTCCTCCCCGAGGACACGATGTCTGAGCTCCTGCTGCGCACCAGCCTCTCGGGGTAGGAGTGTCTCTGCTTGAAGGCTTCCAGGTCCGTGGGGATCAGCGCGTGAGACCCAAAGCTCGGCAGCCGGGCCTCGTTCCCTCCCACGGCTCCTTCCAGGATGGGTGGATCTGGGGGTGGATGGGAGGGTCTTGCATAGTGCACTTTGGGCCTTACTACAGCTGACACACCTGTGGTCACAAGCAGAAAAGAAGCCACACACATTTATTTTACTATTATTCCAAATTACCTGATCACCTGGTACTAACATAGAAACATCGAAAATGCCTATTTTTAAAACAAAGCTTAATCTTTATAACTCACCCTCATTTGAGGACAGAGGGTCAAACAATGCAAGCAAAGAATCTGTCTGAGAAGGAGGAGATGTCAACTGACTGGCTCCTGAAACACAGAGAAGACAAAGTTAGTGCCGTACCAAAACTGCCTCCAACACGAGACACACTGGAAAAACAGACTTCAGCAACAAAAGTTTACAAAACTTACACTGCAAAGTATTTGTAAAGATATTCCTGTATGGAAATATCTCTGTAGTACATTGAAATGATCAAAGAATTACATCACAAAAAAATAGGGAATTCTTGAGGAGCAGCCCAGTTCCAAAATGCAAGAGGACAGTGAATGTAATCAAATCAAATTAGGGATGTTAGATCTAGTACTCAAGCTCTAGTACTGCAAAGCCTCTTTGTCAAACAAATACAGCACTGGCAAATAAGGAAAATATTAAGCTTAGTCACTAGCACTTTGAAACTGGGGAGAAATTGTAAAATTTAAGGATTCCATAAATGTCACTTGTTTTTATCAGAGATTCCAAATAAGTAACTTACCATGGGCTGTTTCATCCATGTCAGGACTTGTTACAGAATCTTTTCCCCCAAAGTCAGAGCTACATTCAGACCTGAGATCCTCAATCTTGTTAGGAATATCTTCAGATGTTGCACTAATACCTTACACATAACAAAAGAAGCATCTGTAATAGTCTTTCAAAGAGCAAGGAAGCAAAATCCTGAGGCTGTTAAAATATTTGGTGGACAGTGAGTAATCAAGTTCCAACCCACAGTAGCACCTACTGGCACTAGGAATTTCTATGCTCATAAAGTAAGTTTATTTCTGCTCTACATCTTCAAAAGGGTTACCGTAGCCATGAATACACGCTGACAAGGGGCATTAGAAAGACACTCCACTCTTATATACTTCACAGAAAATGAAGAACTAGAGCTATGATTTACTTAAATAAAACAAGTTGTAATAATAAAACTAAAAGCAAGAAAGTTTGGAGTTTCTTCCAAAGCAACACTCCTCTGCTAAGCACTGCTATTGCAGCACAGGACATTCACCTCTCTGCTGCCTTTTTTATTTCTTCTGTGAGGTGAACAAAGGATCACTGCTTTGAAAACTCTAGCAGGAGTGCAGGAAGTTATTTCATGAGTGAAGTGATGTACAAATAAAGCACGTGCAGCAAAGTGAGTGCTGGCCCTGCTGGGGTAGAGCAGCACTGTCCCAGACAGTGGCACACACCTGACACCACGCTCAGGCCGGGGGTGCTGGGCCGAGAGCTGACCTCCCTCACATCTGTGTCATCAGACGTGCTGCCCAGCCCAGAGCAGCTCTCCAGCTCTTGCAGTCTTTCCTCCTGTTTTAAATCTGGAGCCTCTGCAAAAGGGAGACAACAGACAGAGAGAGAAAGTATCATTACTCGATGCCATGCTCCCTCAACATCCACAAGGAAGGGGTGGGGGGTGATTCAGTGTATCAAGTTTTAAGGTCACTCAACCACTCCAGCAAGAGTTTTCTTGTATCCTTTGGTACAGAAGGCAGGACTCTGCACAGACAGCAACACTCTGTCTGCACAGGCATGCTAAGGAGTGCTTACTGTTTTAATTGTTGCATTTCTTAGACAACAGGATACAGTCACATCTTCACTAACCAAAGTAAGCCCTAGTCCTTGATAGTTCCTACCACAGGGAAGAAAAGCAAGCACAGGTTTGCTTTGCAAACCCTTCTCTTCCCCTTCAGACCTTAAGAATTTCTTAAGTAACAGAAGTCTCTCCCAATGGTTTCCATCTTCTTTCTGCCTAGGAGCATTTTGTCCTTTTAATCCTGGAAGTATTCACAAAAACTAACTTAACCCTAGGACAGTAATTTCTTGAAGAAAGAGGAAGAAGAAGAGGCTGTTGTTTTGCATTCTATGCCTCTGGAAGAGTCTTAGAATCATGCTAAAGAAATAAGCAAAAACTGCCCGATTCTGACCTGAATCACTTGGTAATACTTCCACACTCCACGCCTCACTTGTGGTTTCTGATATGGTTGAACCTGTGCAGGGATCAAGCAACACGGATCCTGAACCTGGCAAACACAGCAAGCTGCCTAGCATGTTCTCTGCAGCTGCACCTGCAAAAGTAAAGCCGGAGCGTCTGGCTAGAGCTGGGCCTGGGGAGTCAGCTCTAGAGAGAAAAGTAAGAACACGTCTAAAGTGTCCTTGAAAAAGCAATCAGGAAACACAGCGTTGAAAAGAAACGAGTAACTCAGTACAGTCCAGGTCATGCACAAAAATCCTCCTAGAGCAAATCTCCAGTTGAATCCATGGAAATGCCCCTGCTGAGGAAGGGAGGAGGAGGAGGAGGAGGGCTCTGCAGCCTCAGGTTCCAGAGCAGCACAGGACCTACCAGAGCACACCCGTTACCTGCGATTTCCTGCAGCCGGTCCTCGTCAATGTTGGGGTCAAAGTCACTTCCCAAGACATCTGTGCTCCAGGTTTCACTGACAGTCTCTGAAATATCTCTGTCATCAGTCAAACCCATCATGTCACGGATTTCAAACTTACGGAGCTTGTCATCCAGGTTATCCTGAGTTGTGGCTGTGGAAAAACAAACAGTTCCTGATTTTCTGAAAGGCTTCTCCGATTTCAGATTGAAAACCTGCAAGAGTACATTAGGAAAAAAATCACAAACAACCAACCCCCTAATTCTGTCAGGTAAGGCAGGGGTTTAAAGGAAGGCCTGTATTACACTATTCAGGAAATGCTGCCTGAAAAAACATTTGAGACATTAGAAGAAAAATCTGGAAGTACACATGGTAATCTATCAACTAAATTGACAGAAAAAATGAATTGAATGTAGTGCTACAAAGACATTGATGCAATTCCTGTAGAGGGACAGGATCACAGAAAAGCTGAGGCCTTCAGGGATCATTCCAGCCCAAACTCCCTGCCCTGGTCAAGGACACCGGGTTGCTCATGATCATGTCCAGTCATATTTTGAATATCTCCAGACTGGAGACACCACAACCTTTGGGTGACCTGTTCAGTGTTTGACAAATGGACATGACACAGAAAATTACCCAGATACTTCCAGACTACTCCAATCCAGATCACCCTATTCCTGAAGGGAAGAGCTTGATATCAAGCAAAACTTTACGAGCAGTTTCCTATAAAGGACTTAAGTCTCAAAATTCCAGGCAATTTCCTTTTCCTAACAGACTACAAAGAATATTTCTTGGGGCGGGAAACCAAAACCACAAATAAACAAACAAAGAACAATTGCATAAGGAAAATGTCTACTTTTTTTTCCCCTTGAATTAGTCAATTTTGCAATCTCTTTCCACAGAGACTTGGGCTCTAGCATGTCCAGCAGCTCAGGCACTTGTGAGAGAGGAGTGGCACCTGCCTTGCTCGTGCTCCAGCAGCTGCAGAGCCTCGACGCCGTTGCTGCCCGAGGGGCCCGCGCCCAGCTCCGACACCGACTCCCCCTCCAGATCCAGGGAGGACACAGAGTTGGAGCGATTGGAAGGGCCTGCAAAAACAGATTTCACTTAAAAACTACTTTGAATAACAGTTCCTAAATATACAGCATTAACGATTCAGGACACAAAAACTCACTAGAAAAATTACAAGAAATGAAGTAGCAGCTCCAACACAAAATACACAAAATATTGAATCTCACCATTACTGTACATAGGTGTAACCTAAAAGCCAATAAAGTATTTGTCTTTAATTTATTTACTTGTTCATGAACTTGTTTTCTTATTTTGAGGAGACAGAGCAAAAATGAAGTTATGGAAGTTATACAAAATAATGCAAAAGTGATGTGTCCGAACCTCTTCCATCCCACAGACATCTGTGCTTTGTTATGTCTGAGGTTCATACAAAGGAGTTGTGCAGAAACTATTCTGATATATGTAACAGCTAATTAGAACATGATGAAAAATAAGTCTGAGAACTCCAAGTTTAGAGCTAAGTTAGATTATCTTAATAAGTAGTACTGCACTTAAGTTTAAAAAAAGAAAAAACCTCTATTTTTCCTTTCTAAACACACTTAGTCTTTTTCTTCCTAATACTCAGACTCAGTTAAACCTTTGTAGGTCAAAATTCAGCTCCAGGCTGTATTCTCTGAACAACTAAGAAAGACAGGCTCTCAGAGTGAAATAGCACAGCCTTCAAAACAGCAAAGCCAAGATGCTGTATTTAACACACCTTCCTTTTACAGTTAAGGGAGGAAAGAAAACAACAGAGCAACAAAACTTCTCCAAGACTTAAGCAGCCCTTCACCTTCAGATATTCCTTCCAGATTATCACTGCAGAGGGAAAAGCGCAAGGTTTTATCAGGTTTACCATGGAGCTTGTTGTCGTCGATGGGGACATCTCCTTGCCCGCCATCTGCAAGCTGCATGTTTAACACCTGCAGGGTGGGAGAAAGAAACAAGACTTCATTAAAATCATAAAAACATTGGAGACATGTTTCTGTATTGTTAATGGAACAATCAAATTTCTAACATTCTGTTAGAAAAAAGACAGGAACCTCCCAAGTCAGAGCCCGGGGAGAATGCAAGGAACCACCCCATGGGCATTAGGAATGTCCTGATAACAAAGGAGCCACAGCTCCCTCACCTGCCCCCAGAGCAGAGCAGTATGGAAAGGATCTGCACCAGGGGAAGCTGCCAGAGGAGATAATCCCAACCACCAGGCAGGGAGCAAAGCTGGAAGCAGCAGCTGTGCTCCAGCTGGAGCAAGGAAAGGCTGGAACACCAGCCCTGCCCCAGGAGCAGTCTGCAGGCACTGACGGCACTGTGAGCTCAGCTCTGCCCTCACAAGAACCTGGGCCTGTGCCTTTCATGAGCTGCCAAAAGCATCAGGATCAGTGCTCCAGTTCTGTCAGTCACCTGTGTCCCTGCATCCAAAGGACAGGGCACGCAGAGTCACAGCAGTTTCTTAGTGCTCAGAAACAAGAGCCCAGGTTCACTCTTAAGCTTCTTAAGTGAGGGGAAAAGCCCACCCACTAAGGCCAGTTTGAAAGCTACAGCCCCCAAGGACAGTAACACAGAGTAAGGGTTTTAATTCCCATTCCAGATTTATTACCAAAACTTAGCTTTGCAACCTCACTGCTGTGCTGTTAGAGAAGACAGAGGCTGCACAGTTCAAAACATCTGAGATGTCACTGTTCCTGGATACCTCATTTTCTGACATCATTCCTGGAGTAATCTGTGGACCTGTCCCCAGAGAAATCACCAGCACTTCCTCTGGCTGAACTTCTGGAATAGTCTCCTGGGAGGATCCTTCATGGTCTCCATGCTGGTCCATTAGCATGTTTGATCTACTTCTGCTTCGAGTGGCTAAGAAAATATTTTAAAATATCCACATTAGAAAGCTTTTCCTCCTTGTTTAAGGAGGGAAAAAAAGACAATACAATGGAAATACAGAACTGTAGTGTTTTAATTAGCAATACACACTAAGTAAATTTTTTAAATCAAAGTGTTATTAAACTTTTAAGAGATTGAGCTGGTTAAACTTGAGTACTGCCCTGTGAAGAAGGAAACTTAACATAGAAGCTGAGAAGCAGAAAAACAAGGTACACTGTGACCTGTTTGCCTACAGCAATTCAGCCCATTCCAATCACAGAAAGACCTTTTATACTTTATATGAGAAAATTAGGTTTGTTACTAGAAAAAGGTCTAGGCTTCTGTGGTTTAAAAGTCTAAATAATATGCTTAAAAGGCTTTTTCTCATAAGAAGTAGGAGATCTTATTCTAACAGGTGTCTCAAACCCAGACACACAATACAACAACAGGTGGTTTACTCTGATTACCTTGCCACTCTTAAGTCCTCTTTTCATCTGGCCTCAGATTCCCACATTTGGCTCCACGGAAGTAAAAACACCCACATGAAATTAAGGTTTCTAAGAATGGCAGCATGACACCAATTACTTCTTTATTTGTCCCAAGGAAAATAAGGCAAGTGTGTAGAAGTCACAGCCAAATTCTGATTATCACACAGAGGGGTTTTTAAAACCCACATGTACCCAAAATGAGTTCATATACTACAGAAATCTGCCAGGGGAACTGACTGCCAGGGTGGCCCAAAGGCATGCTGAGTTATGTGACATGAGTCAAAGTTTCACAGAAGAATGGAAAGAGGGCATTACCCACCAAAAGGGGTTACTAGAGTTATGTGAGCTGACAGGTTGGTAGCAGAGGTATCCCAGGCAGTAATCGCTGCCAACTGCTGTCCTGGAGTTCGAAAGCATTAAAATGAAACAAAAGAAACAAAAACTTTGAGTAAAAGCTATTTTCTACCATAAAATAAATGCTGTAAAGTACCACTACTTCAGAGGTGTAAGACCAGAACCATCCAAAAGCAGAGTTAAACCAACATGGGACAGGTTTGTCCTGGGGGTGGCTTTTAGGGGTTTTTTGCCACTTATTGGCCTCTGTATATTTTCATCCTTTTACACACCAGCACCAAATCTCCCAAACAAAAATATCCCACATGGTCATATTCACATAAACATACACTGAAGAAGAGTATCACACTTCCTATTTTAAAAGTAAGTATTATTAATATAGAAAAAATCTAGACCCAGAAATCCTGTTGAAAAAACAAAACCTAACGAACCTAAAATTGCATTCCAGAGTACTGACAGTTGTAATTAGAGCAGGCAAGGAATGGAGAAAGGACAAACCTTCTCTTCTCAGCACATACTCTAAAAGTCCTGCTCCTGCTTGTTCACCCTCCTGTCCATTTGTTCTCAAACAAAAACGTTAAACTTATTATATCCCACTAATTAAATGCCTCTGCTCCCATCTTACTACAATTTTCCCCCTAGATCTGCTTCCCACCTTCCCTTTATTATCACTGCCAACCACTGCCATTATAACTACCAACCACTGCAGCAATTTTCTCTAGTTCAGGCTGGAGTGATGAACGTCATCCACCACACTTGCATTAGACACTAAAGAAGTTACCTGGTTTTCTATGCTAAAGAAAATTCTTCACCATCTACACAGAATAAGTAGGAACTGAAGGTGTAGGTGGAGAGTAACCCCAAGAGATGAGTGAGAAAATGGCACAGGAACGCCCAAGGTGTCAGAAGCCATGCAGAACTCCGCTCGCTCTCCTTACCTATGGGCAGTCGATTCTTTTTGTTAGCTGGAGTAGTTGCAGGAGAAAGCTGGGGGGTGTTATATGGAGTCATTTCAAGGCTGCTGCTTTTCCCTGGCTTGTTCTGGGGTAAATTTGCCAGCAAGTTTTCCAAAGCCATCCGATCTTCCTTCAGCTGATCGCTCGACATCACGTTCCGCATGAAGCCAACCTGAACAAGGACAATGGTAACTGCAGGGCAAGGCAGCCTGCCTTTGCCAAGGAGGGAACACAAGGGTGCATGCCAGTGGCTCCTGCAGGAGCAGGAGCAGGAGCAGGACAGGAGCAGTACCAGGGCAGTGAGCTGGCTGTAGGTCATGTACACCACGGTGCGGCTCAGCCCCTCCAGCAGGTTCACGGCCGACATCGGCGGCGTCTCCACCGCGCGCCCGTCGATCACCACGTCCAGGAAAGCAGCAACGCAGCTCTGGGAGACAGCAGCAGCGTGAATGAGACACCCCTTCCTGGGGCTTGGGAAAAAACTCAGCACAGCACATAAGTAGTTTACAGAATAATTTAAATTTTGCTTCCTACTTCTAAAATCTTAGGAAGAAATGGAGATACTTCAAAGTCACTGAAAAGCAAGGAAAGCATACAGTTACTTTTAGCATTTCCTTCGTTCCTTTCCAGCATTCCAAAGTGTTACTTACTTAAGTGCTCTCTTACAATTTAAGGGAAAAAAATACAATAAACTGGCCCTTCCTGAAGAATCTCCAGAGCACAGACTGAAAATGAAACAAAGAAGCAACAACAAGAGTACTTTCTAATAGGAGTGAAAATGTTACTTGTACAATAAATGTGTAGCTTTATGTGGTGATTGTGTAACAACTGGAACTACCAAATCCTGGATGGATACAGAGTTACAAGGATGCCAACAGGTTTTTAAACACTTGACAACCTATCAAAGGTCATCAGCTTCACTGCTGCTCTGATGAAGATAACTGCTCTGTGGCTTCAGATGATTCTGCTAACAGGAAAAGCTGAATAAAAAAAGCAAAACTATGCAAAAAAGAAAAAGAAGTTACTTGCCCTAACAAATTACTTGGTGTTAAAACAGACATTATACTAAGGCTGTTTTCATATCCAAGTGTTTTGTTAGCTTCAGTTGAAAAACCACAGACAGTAATTCAGTATTTCACAGAATCACAGTCTGGTTTGGGTTGGAAGAACCTTAAAGACCATCCAATGCCAACCCCCTGTCATGGGCACAGACACTTTCCACTAGACCAGGTTACTCCAAGCTCTGTCCAACCTGGCCTTGAACACTTACAGTGCCCAGTTGAAAATACCATTTCATTTGATTTTTAAAAATATTTTCTTTTAAGAAGTATTAGGTCAGAGTAGAAGCAAGAATCTCCAACTCTTAATTCTAGTATTCAAGATTATTTTTCCCCAGCTTTGTGCAGGATTTAATCTGCTTTTCATTACATTTAACTTGGAAATTAAACACTCAGTAAGTCCTTTGCAATGTCTGAGAAAGGAGGCTGCAGAAAGATGATGACGTATTCACCAAGTCTTGGATTTTTTCAGGCTGGATTCTTACTTTGTCAAATTTAGCAAGGTTGCTCTTTGTACGTGGATCTCCCTCCTCAGAGCCTGTCATTGCCAGCTGCTGCAGAAGTCTCCCAACCTGAAATTAAAAAGAAGTACACAGAATAAGCCTTTCAAACCATGATGGACCCGATTATAAAAAATATTCGAAAAACCTCCTTCATTCTAGATCATTTTTCATGTAATACTCCAAGGAATATTTCTGATTGAGTGGACAGAGATTTGTGCTTTCTTTCAAGGAAGAAAAAAATGCAAGAAGCTTTAGGAAAAAAAAGCAGTCATTGCCTTTAACAAGAAAATGTGCACACACAGTAGGCTGTGACCATCCATACTTCCCCCTCCCAGGAACAAAGCATGTTTTGTTTTTGCAACACGTCAGAATTGAGAGTTGAATCTAGGTCATCTAAACCTAGAGATTTTCAAAGGCTGCATATATTTTACTGAGGAGAAATAGCAGGAGGGCCAACCCTTATTTCAGAGCACATATCCCTTACTCATCTCCGACTGCAGAGCAGCCCTCAGTTTAAGGAGCTGCCAACTGCTCTGCCACAGCATGTCAGCAGTGACACGGGAGAGGATTGCTGCTGATCTTAGAGAAACACTGAGCAAACCTCACCAGCGTGATTGCACTGTAAGAATCACTCCCTGCCCACTTTAGAGACAGCAGTAAAAAGCAGATTTTGTTCCTCACGTGGAGGAACAGCCTCAGTCAGACAAGTGTTGCTCAGCACCTTCAGATGACTCCTCTGTGTAATATCATTAAATTGTCCAAGTGTTTGCATAATGACAAAAACTGGTCATGAGGGCTGGGGAATGCTCCAAGTAGAGCACTGGACATTACTGCCAGACAACAAGGGGTTTTCAGCAAAGTATTTCATTATTTTTTGCAATACCTGGTATAATATTTAACATTAGCAAGAACAGCATAACATTCTTTTTCACACATTCCAGAATTCATCTTCTAGTCATTTTTATGCCTTAGCTCCCATCCCTTAAAACAGCTTTTATAAAGGATATTTGCAAATCTTCTAAGGGATACAGGAATACATGCTGCCAATTTTTTCACGTCAATATTTTAAGCAAATAGATAAACTTTGGAGCCTGCCTTTTCAGCAACAATTAACACAAATATTTCGTTAGCATTCATTTTCTAAGTAGGAGAGACAGTACCTTCACTTTTACTGTAGTAGCATCAGTTGTAGAGGGAAGAAAAAAGCCATTTATACATTTTTAAGGCTGTCTTCCCGCGAATCATACCTGCATCAGATTAAACCTTGCCACCTCGTTGATAGGAGCGTCGGAAATGATGCCGTACTGCTCGGGGTTGACGATGGCAGGGCAGATGAAGCAGGCCAGGAGCAGATCCGTGCACATGGCCCTGACCTCGCCCACCTCCAGCCTGTCCACGCACGACAGCGTTTTGTACATCTGCGACACGATCCACCTCAAGCTGTGAGGAAAGCAGTACGTGTTCTGCTTGAGATAGCCAATGAATTTGTTGACCAAGGTCACCAGCTTAGCCTCATTGGAGTCAACCATCTCTTGGACTCTCTGCTTGAACTTTTCTGTGCCTTTCTCTCCAAATAACTTTTCCTGCTGTACTGGGGAGAATCTCTCAATTAACTTGTTTGCATCGGTCTCCAGGTGGTCTTCATCTTCGACCAGAAGCTGCATGATTGGCTCGTGTAAGGTCGCCGTAAGAAAAAGCTTTGCAGAAAAGAGTCCTTCAGAGAAAAGCTTGAACAAGATGCTGAAGGCACAGGTGCCTCGTCTCAGCAGCCGCCTGGGGTTGTCGCTCTCCTTCAGCTCAAACTCGATCAGGTACCGCAGCACCTGCAGCAGGTAACTCTCATCCTCCTGCATGATGCAGTTGCCATAAATGGAGGTAAAGACTGTGTGAATGACACTCTGGGTGTTGTCCTGGTTGAGCTTCTCTCCGGCAACCAGGCAGGATGCAATAAGCCTGGGGTTCTCTCGCAGTCTGTTCAGGAATTCTCCGTAAGCAGTCTCCTGGAATCCCAGCTGCTTGTATCCGTCCACAAACTGTGTGTCCTCCAAGATTTTTGCGTGCTGGCAACATTCAGCAGGAGAAGCTTCAGCGCTTTAAAGAAAAACATTGAAACAGTTTAAGTAACTCTTAAGTACACAGACTTGCTAAGAGATGCCACGTGACCTGTCATTAACCAGCCTGCCACAGAGCAAAAAGTGCAAAAATTATTTGCAAATTCTGGATAGTTTCCTCTCATGAACAGAAGCAAAACATACACAGGTATTAAAAAAACAATTGGCTTAAACGGCCAACAAGTAACTCTCAGAGTAAGATTCCCTAGGTGAGGTTTGCTTTACAGGTTTGCTGTTTATGTGACCAGCAGGCAAAGGCCAGCAGGCAGAGCAGGGCAGGTGCGCAGGCAGGGTAGGGCAGGTGTGCAGGCAGGGCAGGACAGGTGTGCAGGCAGGGCAGGACAGGTGTGCAGGCAGAGCAGGGCAGGACAGGTGTGCAGGCAGAGCAGGGCAGG
>VWZP01005797.1:356245-380086 GCA_013396995.1 Dicaeum eximium
GCGGGCCGGGGCCGGGGCGGGCGCTGCCGGGCGGGCCGGAGCGGGCGGTGCCGGTGGTCCCGGCGCTGACCCCGAGCCTGCCCCGCTCCTCCCGCAGCGCCTCTGTGACTATGTCTGTGACCTGCTGCTGGAGGAGTCCNACGGGCAGGTAAGGCCGGGCCGGGCCGCTCCCGGTGCAGCCCCGGGCCGCAGTCGGTGCCGGTGCCCGGTGCCGGTGCCCGGTGCCCCTCACGCCTCTCTCCCCCCGCAGTTCTATGACCTGTGCGAGCTGTTCCGGACCGGCGGGCAGGTCCCCGACACCAACTACATCTTCATGGTAGGTGCGGCCCGGCCCCGCGGGCTTCGGCAGGGCCTCGGGGGTGAAATCCCGGGGGGCTCCCGGGCCCCGGGGCCGCTGTCGGCTCCTGCCCGCCGGCTGCTGCCGGGAGCCCCGCGGGGTGAGGCGGAGCCGAGCGCCCTGCCCTGCCCTGCCCGGTGTCCCGGGGCCGCGGGGTCACGTCAGGGCAGCGGTGAGGGGAGAGCCCGGGGCTGCCCCAGAGAGCCCCGCTGCCCGCAGTGCCCGGTTTCTCTGTGCCGGGGGGGGTGCGGGTCGGTGTGTCACCCGTGTCACCTGTGTCACCGTGTGCCTGGTGCTCCATGTGCGCTGTCTCTGCCTGCAGGGGGACTTTGTGGACCGGGGGTATTACAGCCTCGAGACCTTCACGTACCTCCTTGCACTGAAAGCCAAGTGGCCTGACCGCATCACGCTGCTGCGGGGCAACCACGAGAGCAGGCAGATCACGCAGGTGTACGGCTTCTACGGTGAGTCCTGGCTCGTGGCACGGGGGCTGCAGCCCCTCTGCCTCGGGAAATGCACTGGCAAGGCCACAGAGCCCCGGGGCTGCCTGGGACACGGGCTCCAGAGCTGCCTTTGCGTGACACGGTCGCTGTTTCTGAAAGGGAATGTGTTTAAGGCACATCTTGCTGCTCTTTTCCTCTGGCACGTGGGGTTTCTGCTTGCCACGTTCAGTTGTACGGGCACAGGCAGAGTATGAGGTGCAGGGCTCCTGACAGGGCGGGTGTGACACCCCTGAGTGTGCAGGTTCTGCTGTCAGTGGTTGCTCTGCCTGTTCTCCCGTGATCCATGAGGAATAAAACCCCTGTCCCCAACAGACGAGTGCCAAACCAAATACGGGAACGCGAACGCCTGGCGATACTGCACCAAAGTGTTCGACATGCTCACGATAGCAGCTGTAAGTGCAAACCCCCTGCACAGCACAGCAGGGTGGGCACAGGGGAGCTGTGCAGGTGGGAGCTGTGCTGAGGGCTGAGTGCTGTGCCATTTCCCTGCAGTTAATAGACGAGCAGATCCTGTGTGTGCACGGGGGCCTCTCCCCAGACATCAAGACCCTGGACCAGATCCGGACCATCGAGCGGAACCAGGAGATCCCTCACAAAGGCGCCTTCTGCGACCTGGTGTGGTCGGACCCCGAGGACGTGGACACGTGGGCCATCAGCCCCCGTGGGGCAGGCTGGCTCTTCGGGGCCAAGGTCACCAACGAGGTAACGCTGCTGCTGCTGCTCAAGGCCACAGCCAGGAGTGGGGATGGGGAGCCAAGGGGCTCGGCTCAGCGTGGTGTTTGAGAGCACTGCAGGACAATGAACTCCCCTGTCACACCTCTGCCAGTAACTCCTGGTGGTGGGGAAGCTTGGCTTGTGCCAGCTGCAAAAAAAGGAGCCACTTGAACCTAAAAGCACAAATGTACCTGCCAGCTGTACTTACACCCATCTTGCTTTTGAAAAGTGTGATGTGGTGGGACTCACTAGTGTCCCTGGGCTTTGTGTGGAACGGTTTCCTAAGGATCTAGCAGAAAAATACCATTTTTAAGCAATTCTTGAGGTAATTTTGTTGTGTCTGCACTGGGCAGACTCCTCAGGGCTCTGCACAGTGGCCTTGCCAGGCTCTGGCCTGGCCACATCACAGCAGCCCCGCTCAGCCTGCACTGTCTGGCCATGGCACAGCGTACTCAGGAAGGGCCGGGCCTGGGGGCAGCCCAGCCCTGCTGCCTGGCTCTCCTGCTGCTCCTCAGTGCTGGGCTGTTGCCAGCTCTATTTCTCAGGGTTTCTCTCTGCTGTGCTCTCCCTGCTCCGTGCAGGGCCAGGCAGGAGCGGGGCTGGTGTGGGCACACTGACCTTGCCCCTCCCCTTCCCTGCAGTTCGTTCACATCAACAACCTGAAGCTCATCTGCAGGGCGCACCAGCTCGTGCACGAAGGATACAAGTTCATGTTTGATGAGAAGCTGGTAACGGTATGGTCAGCTCCCAACTACTGCTACCGCTGCGGGAACATCGCCTCCATCATGGTCTTCAAAGATGTAAATACGAGAGAACCAAAGTTATTCCGCGCAGTTCCAGACTCAGAGCGCGTCATTCCTCCCAGGACAACCACGCCCTACTTCCTCTGAGCCCGCCTGCTGTCACCTCTCCCTGTCCTGCCCCTTTACAATATACTTTTTATTGAGCACTTTGCTGCTGAAATGCTGCCTCTTGCCTTTTTTTTTATTTTTAAATTATCTAAATTTATTGTGTATTATGGTGTCTGTAGCAAGTTTTTTTTCCCCCGCCCCTAGATTAATTTCAGAGTATTTGTAATATGTCCTTGAGATTTTTACTACTGCACGTAGTCCTGGGTTAGATGAACCGATTCCTTTCACAACCACGCTCCGGGAGCCGCTCGGGCCCGTCTCTTGTTCAGCTTTTTGTTTTTGATAAGTTTTAAGAAATTTCAGCAGCAAAGTCAGTGCCCGGTGTGCGGCGGGGCCGGGGCTGCCCGTGCTGCGGTCACGGGCAGGACCGAGCCAGCCTTTTCCGAGTGTTAGTGGATCCCAGTAAAGCGGTCCGAGGGCTGTTCCCCGTTCCCGGTTTGTTCCGTTTTCCTCGGGATCTCGATTAAACCCGCGAACCTGCTGCAGCGACGGGATTTGTACATTAAAGTCATTGTTCGGATTTTTTCCAGGCCGTGTTGTGTTTTCACTGAGCGGTGTGTGCGGGGCGGGGCGCGGCGGCCGCGCGGGTTCCGGTTCCGGTTCCGGTTGCGGTAGCGGCGGGGCCGGCGCCGTTCGGTGCTGGCGGGCCGGGCGCGGCCATGGCGCGGAGCACGCTCTCGTCCCGCTTCCGCCGCCTCGACATCGACCAGTACGACGAGAACCGCTTCGTGGAGGAGCCCGAGGAGGCGGCGGCGGCCGAGCCCGATGCCAGCCCCGAGGTGGAGGCGCTGCTCAGGCCATATCCTTTGGGGCGGGGGGGCCGGGGCAGGGGCGGGCACCGGCCGCGATCGCCCGCTCGGGCCGGGGCCGGAGCCGCCCGTGGGGCGCGGTGCGGGTCCCCGCAGGTCGCGGTGTGAGTCCTTGACCCGCCCCGCACAGGCGAGGCGCTCCGGGCCTTCCACACGGCCATCCGCAGCTCCNACTGGGGTCGGGCTGGGGCTGGGCAGGACGGGCTGGGGCCGGGCTGGGTCGCGGCGCGGTGACAGCGGCACCCCACGGGTCTGAGCAGCGCCGCTGCGGGCAATGAGCTTGTGCTGGCTTGGGCGATCCCCGCGTGTTTACCCCTCCTCTGTTAACCCCAAAGGATCACCTCGCTTACAGAAATAGCCCAGCCTGGAGCATGGCCATCTCTTGCCAGACACGAGTGTTGGGATCGTTCCCAGCTGTTCTCGTTCTCACATTTCTCTCTTTGCCTTGTCTTCCCAGGAGCAGGCCCAGGGAACGATGCTTAAAGTCCTCACATCTTTTAAAAGCAGTGAAATAGAACAAGCGGTGAATTCCTTAGACAGAAATGGTGTTGATTTGTTAATGAAGTACATTTATAAAGGATTTGAAAAGCCAACAGAAAACAGCAGTGCAATATTACTTCAGTGGCATGAAAAGGTACGTGTTGGGGGCACTCCTGGCTCAGCCACACTCGCAGGGTCCTGGCCAGTGGTTACAGGAGAGCCCCTGAACAGGAGCAGGTGGTGGCAGAGCCCCATCCCTCTTATCTCAGCCTGCATTCACAAAGCCTTTGCCTGTATTTCAAACCTTACCCTCTGCCCTGGGGAGAGGAGGCTGAGGGCAGGGAGTTGTCCCTGCTGGAGAAAGCCTCGTGCTGCCTCTGGCACCCCAAGTGTGCAGGGGCTCAGCGAGGAGGGGATGGGAGTGCAGGTGTGACTGGATGGACGGGGCAGCTGCAGCTTCCTCTGAGGCAGTCTGCACCAGCTGAGTCACAGGGCTTAGCAGACCTGCCTGGTTTGCCCAGGAGAGGAATTTAGGTCTCCAAAGATTCCATTGGGGACCAGCAGGGGCCTCTTGTGTTTCTGTGGCATGTCAGTTGTGAAACAGAGTGTGGGATGTGTTCAGCAGCTGACTGTGGAACCTTCTCGCCTGTCTGTGAGGGGGTGAGGCACATTCTGGGTTGAGGCACATCCCTGAAGCAGCTGCTGGGTGCCCCTGGGCAGGAATCCAAGTGAAATCTTCCCCCACTGCAGGGGTTTTAGCTGAAGCCCTGGCTGTCAGTGCTCCTAGGAAAACTGATCCCTGGGAATGCTGCAGCTCCCTGGGCAGGGCAGCTGCTGCCAGTGCTGGTGTCCTTTTCCCAAGTGCAGGGCTTCTTCCTGTGCTACGTAAAGCTGATGTAGTGCGACTCCAGCTATTGGCTGCTGTCACCAGCTTTGCCAAGCTGTGACAAGGGAGGAGGGAATTTCTCAGGACAGCAAAGAACATGTTTCTGCTTGGGTTTTTTTTTCTTTTTTTTTTGCTGTTGTTTCCACTGAGGTGCTTTCAGGTAAGTGTGGGTGGGGCCCCAGCGTGGGAGGTGACACACCACCAGAGCGTGTGGGGACACGAAAGGCATCTCCTCCCCTCTCTTGTGAAAGGAACAAGGCAGGTCTGAGTAGGCTGGGCAGGGTTTAAAGCCTGGTGTTCTGCTGTGTGGCAGCACTGGTAGGATGTGTGGCTTGCTCAGAGCAGAGTCAGCTTAGTGGTAGTACCAGTCTGTCCTCTGGCAGGTCTGGCAGCTCAGGAACATTTACCTGCCCAAAGCACCTGCAAGTCCTGCTCCAGCTGGGTGCTGTGGATTTGTCCAGTCGTGTTCCCCAGCACCACATCTTGCACTGCTCTGATACCCCTGTGCTCTGTGGGATTGTGGCTGCAAAGTAAATGCCCCATTTTCAGCAGTCAGCTTAAATATTTATTGTTTTCATAATCACCTCCATCTTCTAGACTTCAGAAGGAAACACTGTTCACATGAGGGACACAAATGAAACTGAAGCGAGCCCTTCCTCCTCTTCCTCTCCTCAGGGATACGGGAGGTGAGGCATTCTGCTCTGTCAGTGACATGCAACACTGGAGGCCTCAAGATCCAAAAGATGGTTAGATTGTGGAGAAGGACAGTTTCTAGTTTTGGAGAAGAGCCATAGTCCCTTCTGTGGCTAAACTTCAGTGTTTGTTGTGTGTGGGACGTGGTGACTCTGTAACCTCTCTCCTTTCCACAGGCACTGGCAGTAGGAGGCCTGGGCTCCATAATAAGAGTTCTCACAGCAAGAAAGACTGTGTAGAGACTGTTAACTTGGACAGAGGTGACGGTCAGGTTTGGACTCAGAAGAAGGAATGAGCTGAAATTACACTGGTCCATCTTTATTAGAGATTGCAATCTACTGAAATCCTCCAGTAACCTCCTCTTGGAATGCTTTTAACCTTAAAGGTGGGGGAAGAGTATTCCTGCATATTCCGACTATCACATAGGAGCCAAGACATTCTCCTGCTCCCTTCTTTGACAGGCAGAGAGAAGGCACACTCCTGCCTCCTATTACTGTAAGTGAACAGGTATTTCAGATGCTGCTTTAGCCAGGTGTGGTGATACAAGCTCCTGTGTGTCCTGCTTAGTCCCAAGGTAGCTGTGTCCAGGGTGAGGTCCTGCAGCTGAGGGTGGGAGAAGAGCTGTTAGAAGGGTGGCTTGGAACGTGTGGGCGAAGGACTCTTGGACTCTGGGGTTGGGTTAATGTAAGTGAAGTGCCTGCTGCATCAATAAAGCTCTTGGATCACGTGAGTTCAATTCATTTCCAGCTAAATTGTAAGTTTGACATTTACTCCAAAGCAGGCCTGCAATAACCCAGTCCAGCCCAGTGTCCACCTTTGTGAGACTGCTCCTAACTCCAGCTACTTAGAGAATTTGTCCTGAAATCCAGCTCTGTCCTGGACACAGGATGTGAGACCAAGCTCAGCTGTTCAGTCAAGACTTCTCAGATGCAGTGAACAGATCACATAAGCACCCCGGGTTTGATTTTTATATTCTTGTCCACGCCAGAGAGTCAAGCAGATACTTCAGAACTTGTGATTTATGTCTACCACCAGAGGTGGTGCCTGTGCTTTGCCCAGGCAGGACACAGCTCCTGGATCCGTGGCTGTCCCCACGTCCCTCTGGCTCAGGGCTCCCTTCCCTTTGGCACCAAGGAGCAGCTGCTCAGGGAGCCCCAGCTCCACCCAGTCCTCGCTTCCAGCAGCTGCTCAGAGTGCAGCAGCAGCTGGCCCTGGTGGGAGGTGATTTTGGAAGCAGCAGTGCCACCTCACTGTGGCACAACTCCCTGTGCCAGGCCTTGGTGGCACAGCTGGCACACCCATCCTCACTCTGGGCAAAGGTGGGGTTTGGGTCACGGTTTAAAAGTCAATTTTAAATAGCTATAGCATCCCAGGGGAGATAACCAGAACTATAAAAAGAAAGAAATCAAGATTAGGGGTTTGATCCAAAATGTATTGCACCACAAATTTCATAGTGTTTCATCATACAATCCATATTTACAGCACAGAAGGAAAGAAATCCAGTGGTGATAGAAAGGATTATGTATAACCACTGCTCTGAGACAAGGGAAAGTGCATTAGCTTTTTAATACATGTATACACACCAGTCTTGCTCTGATACCTAACAAAAATTCAACACTTAAGAACTAGTTTATGGTAAGTTAATCCTGTATGAGCCTTGGGATCTGAAACTGAAGTCAGTGAATATATAACCCAAGATTTGACTTTGTCACTCTGTTCCAGGCTGCCTGTCCTGCTTTCCTTCCTGTTCAGCAGTAACCCTTTGAAGCCAGGATCAGCATAAACCCAAGAGTCATTCAGCAGGGAGCAGTGGGAGTGAGGGAGTCCTGGACCCTGGTCCCACAGAAACATGGTAGAGCAAAGGGACATTAGAAAGGAAAAGATCTCAGAGAATAAATTCTTCCCAGAGCAACAGGGTTATTTCCACCCTGTTATATCTCAGTAGAGGAACAATTGAAATAAATGTACTTTTTGATTGTCTATTTTCACAGTAGAGCAGGGTTGAACCCATGGTCTATCCTGTCTGGAAGTGCCATGAATCTGGTTACTAAAGACTGTTTGGACAAGCTTTAGTGTACCAAAAAATTCTGTTGGTTTTCTTAACTTCAGACAAATGCAGCCTGGCTCTAAGTGAGGAGCATCACCTGTGCCCTACTCCTGGGAGTAGCTGTGGCTGGGGTGGGGCTGGGAGAGCAGCAGGCTCTGGATCCTCTGCATCAGCACAGTCACCTCCTGCTGCATCTCCACTGGAGAAAGCTTGAATTATCCTCAATGTATTTAACACAAAAATGAACTTCCTTCTAAGAGAATTCCTAGAACTGAAGTGTCCTCACTGAATTCCATGTCTGGATTTTTGGAAAGAGGTCTCAGTTTTCCGAAGTCAGACTTAGTGCTGCTTCCCATTTGGATCCAGATTCTGCAGTGGTGTTAATACCTCTGGGCAAAATTGTGCTTCCAGAGAGGAAGTGCCACCTTGGCCCCTTTTCCTTACTGTATTAGAAAAACAAGCTGCTGGAACCACAGCTTGTTCAACTAAGAGTTGAATTTTGCTCTCAAACTCCTCATGAGCAGCATTACTTTTACCATAATAGTCAGGACACAGTTAACATATTCATAACAGTTTTTAAGCATCAGTATTTGAAGTACAGAAAACCACAACCAAAGAGGCAGATCCTGGTTATAAGGATTTGTTGCTAGCAGACTTGGAAGAAAAAAAAAAGAATCAAAGTGTTTAGTACCAGCATTCTCCACCCTTTGTAACTAGATTTTTATTTTTTATTTTTTTAAATAAAAGGTATTTTTCAGTGTGGATTTACAATACCTGGAACTCAGCTTTAAAAATTTGAAATGGTTTCCTACCCCTTTTCCCACTGCTAACAACCCATGGAACAGGCTAATGGATTAGTTTTAAAGGCGACTGAGGATTAGGTACTATAATTAAGACCATTTTAAATATTATTTTTCTTTAAGAAAAGTAAAATCATACAACTCTAAAGTTGTGCTCTCAAATTAAATAATCATCAACATGCAGCCTTGAGGACTGCAGGCCAGGATAAATGCACCTTAAATTACACAGTGATATGAAAAAATGCCAACCATTAGTTATGTCAGTATTAGAAGGCAAGGCAGAGTTCTTTTTTGGTTAAAGCTCCTGCTCCTGTCCTGTGAAAGGCTTTGCAAACCATCCCACTCTCAACACTGTTCTGCCAACACATTTTTCATTGCTGGCTTCCCACAGCCAGACAAGCAGCTTTTCTGTGCCCAGAGTCAGTGGACTCCAGCACCCTGAACAGCAGCTGGAATCACCATCCCGGGAGACTGGCCTGGCATCCCTGCTGTGAGCGAGGTCCTCAGAGCCCTCTGGTGCCAGGAACCCAGCAGGGATGAGCACAAGGAGCTGCTCCCATCACAGACACCGAGGTGGTCCCTGACTGCAGAGCTGTTCTGGTCTAGTGAAAATGTCTCCTTGCACAGTATTAGTTTTGTAAACAGAGCCACAAGTTCTTGTACAAAATACTGCAATGACAGTGATTAAAACACACCTGGAGCAGTGTGTTCAGCATTCTTTTCACAGAAAGAAGTGCCTGGTTACTGCCTGCCACCTTCAGGTTCCCTTAAGGCCACAGAGTCCTTGGGCTCGAGATAGACGGCCGGATGCTGCCCTTGGGAGATGGCTTTGACCCAAACCAGGACATCTAGGACACAACAGCACAACACACATCACACTGGGTTCACACTTCCAAGGTGTGAAAAAGAAATAATACAGCACACAGCCATGTTCTCTTCATTTGGTGGAAAGACCTATTTATAAATCAGAATGCTGCAGACTCCAGACTGAAGAAGGGGAGGCAGCTTCACACAGTCAGATCTGGAAGGAACAGCACCCACTTACCACAGGTGAAAATTATTGAAGATTATGCTTACATATATTCCTTTAAAATAATGTCAAATTAGAACCCTACAGTCATTTAAACATGGTGCCTTTCGTCAATGTAGCAGTACAGTGTTCCCTGAACCAGATGGTGAGGAAATCTCTTCATCTGCAGACTGAACATCCCAGCTCCCTGGGTGGGCAGGGATGATGCAGGACCTGGAGCTGAGGCAGCACCCACTGCTGAACATTCCCTAACCACCACACAGCCAGGGCCATGCAGATCTCACCTCAGCCCAGGGAAAGGAGACACAGATCTTGGTGTCTGAGCCCAATGTCAAAAGGAGACACAGATCTTGGTGTCTGAGCCCAATGTCAAAAGGACAAACCCAGAATTAAGTTCCTGCTGTTAAACAGTGACTCTGTTTGGGCAAAGAGCTTCCAGCTTCTCCCCAGAGATCAAGTCCACTGGGCAAAGCTGTGCTGTAACTCCTCTGAGCACCAGAAAGCTATTTCCCCCACTGAAAGGGACAATTCCTGGCATGCATGCATGTGGACAGCTAACATTTTAGTAATAAATTTCGTTTATTATTGTAGCTAACATTTGAAAAAGGACACTTCCTAATCTCCCAGCATCTAGGAATTTTCATAGTCTCATTAGAGACTGTATATGGCACAGAACCCTTACCTTGTACTCCAGGGTTTCTTTGAGCATGTTTTCTTCCTCTTGTGAAAAATTCAGTAACACAGACACAGCTTTAATGAGATGGAATGCCTGAAAGAAACCACAGAGTTGTGTTGCTTGTGATGTTCTTGGGCTCTATTCTCAGGACTGTGGTGCAGCACAGAGTTCTGTAGGTCTGGCACAGACTTCAGCACACCAGCAGCCTCCCATTATTCCCAGTTTCAGTGGACTAGGATGGCCTGTATCTTACTTCTGTGTTTCCTGGCTTTCTGCTCTTTAACAATTGTTTTGGAGAAAGAAGACAAGTGGGAGCCTGGTTAGTCAGAGTAGAGAAGCAGCCTGGCTTCTGCTTTGAAAAGTGGTTTAAAGCAGCATGAGGCAGGAGAGGTTCTTGTCACCTCAAAGACTCACTGAGGCACATGAACTGCACAGTCTGACTGGGGCACAGTGACAGAGCCAAGCACCTGGGATACCATGAAATTGTACAGTTATTGTTTTACCTTACCCACTGACTTGCAATTAAGTGTTTTGTTGGCATGGCTTTTTAACTTGAACACAACGTGTGGAGAACAGCAAGGAGCTCCAAATGCACAAGGAATTACCTCTTACAGACCAATAGCAAGTGATTTATCTATTTTTCTTGGTTTTTTCCTCTTTATTAAATGTACAGCCATTCTAATTCCATACTCCATGCTCTTCAGAGCAGTGCAGAGGGAATCTCTTGTAGATACAGATCTCTAACACCCAGATGTAACTACCCCCTAAAAACTCACATTTCCCTTTCATGTAGTTCATAGCAGCCTGTACTTCCAAACATGTTACTGCCAGCTATTTTGTTTTATTGCCCCCACTGTACATTTTTTAATTGTAAAATTATGAAATTGGCATAAAGTATCCTTAGGAGTTGAAGGTGGCAATTTCTAGAGAAAGACAGATGTAGAAAGAGAAAAGAAGTGGCACCTTTACCTCAGATTCCCTGCAGGACATGAACTTTAGTACAACATGTTTAAGGTACTCGAAGTTTATCTCCCTCGAGTCGTTCAAGTCAGAGTTGTTGGTGACAGTCACAGAAGCATTAGGCACTTCAGAATTTGCACGTAGCTCAGGTACCTCACTGTCAGGCCTTATTTTCTACAAAAAAACAACCCCGCAGAAGAAAAAGAGAAGTACATTGCAGATGCTGTTAGCTTGACACTGGGAGGGGTCAGGGTTTAGGATACCTAAAGAGGGTTGTATCCACAGGTGGCTACAAACTGGGCATCAACAGCTCCTCATGCTTCATGGGGTCACAGAAGAGAAGTGTCTCCAGCTCTCCCTACACTCCAGGACAGGAGCTGGTTGATGTCAGAGTTCTGTGCACGTTACCCAAACCAGCATGGAACTGCCTCCATGGTGGAAACTATCCCTTGGTGATTTTCTCCTATCACTAACCTGCTTTGGGCCTTTCAAATGTGGGCTTTCTTCAGAATAATTTTCAACATGAGAGCAAAAATAACACTTTCAAAACATGTGTTAATTTTTTTAAATATACTTTTTTTTCTTGGAGAGACAAACCATTGCAGTGGGATGCAATGGGAGTCAGCAGTCAAGCTTTTGGAATAACAGTGCAAGTACCTGCCAGCAAGTGCCATCTGAAGAGACTGAAAACACACAACCCTTACCAGCTCTTTCTGGAGAGTTTTCTTGAGTTCTGTCATTCTTTGCTGAAGTTGCTTTATCATCTGTAAGCACAGCAAAGGAGAGTTTAACACAGTATTCACTGTCAGGACCCCCAGTATCTGGAAAAACCCATGATAAACGAGTACTGAATGACATAATAATTAACCAACACTGACAGCTGTGAAGAAGCAACCTGAAAACCTTGCCTTGCCAGCTGCACACAGCAGCAGGCATGTGACAGGACACTTGGGCTTTCATGTGACAGTGCCATGGAACTGAACCGAATCCTCTCAGAAGGGCTCTGCAGGAAAGCTGTAAATAGCATCATTTGGTGCAGCCTTCTGCCAAAATAGATCAGGATTCATGCTGCTCTTGCTGCAGTTTTTATTCGTGGTTGGTAGATACTTGTGCAATCCAGAGAAAAGCATTTACTCACAGCTAACTGGATTCAAACTGGACAAGCCTGTCCTTCTAAGGCTGCAGCACAGGCAACACCAATTGCTTGGCTTCCTAATTAAAAGGGGAAAGACTACCAGCTGTTTCTGTTCACCTTGTTTTTCTCGGCAATTTGCTGTTCCAGCTCTCTGTTATCCTTCTGAAGTTGAATGACATCTGCAGCTGCCACCTCTCCGTTCTGTTCCACCACAGAGTTTTCTGGAGAAGGGAAATGCTCATTGTTCAAGGCCCTCGTTGATTCCTCCAGTTCTAAAACCTATAAAAATTAACAGTGAAACAGAGAGGTATCATGACACTTGCAGCCCAAGAACACTCCCCAGGGAGAAAGCCAGACTTCTTCTTGGTTGTCCAGGCAGGACAGAATCGGGGGGCTCCTGCACACCTCCCTCTTTTCCCAGGAAGTCTGACAGAATGGATTTGCAACTGCACTCACATTTTTCTCATGCTCTCTGGCCAACAGGCACTCCTGTACCTGCAGCTTCAGCTCATCAATTTCTTTTCTTGCAGTCTCCTCTTTCTCCACTGCCTGGCTCTGACTTGCTTCTATGTCCAGCTGTAACTGATGCACCTGCAGCAAGACAGCTTCATGGTCTGGGAAAGGAGAGACCTGCTTAGTATCAGGGTTGCACATCAGATGGGACTTTTTCCATTTTGTCTGTCATGAAGACAGAAAGCCAGAGGAGAGACAGAAGAGAGACTGTCCAATTGTTAGTGAACAATAAACCATTTTGAGAATGCTAAGAGATTAAATATGAAAGAGAAATCTAGAAAAATTATGATCTACCAGGCAAAGCCAGAACTAGGGACTGTACTTAGAGTTCTCTGGGATATAGTAGACTCATTTGGTCTAACCTTGACTGATTTGGTTCAGTTCTTCCTTCTGTTTTAGCAGCAGACCACATTTTTCATCAATCAGCTGGTCTTTTTCCTTTATTAGGGCATTCAGATGTGAAACCTTCAAAGCAGAAAAACAATGAACAGAAGTCATTAAAGATATAAAACAGGAAGAGGGTGTTGAAAGATCCAACATCCTTCAGAGGCTCAGCAGGCATCACCTCCACAATGCTGCCCTCAGTAACAAGCACTGAAGTGAATACTGTAAGAGCTAAACCCCACTTGGCTTCTGTGCCACCATTGGCTTGTCACAGCCAGCATGTGGCAGCTGCAAAAGCCCTTGAGCAAAACAGGAGATGGTCTTAAACCCCTTCTACACAGATGTACAGCAGTCCCAGAAGAATAAGGAAACCAAGAGTTAGGGCTAACTCCAGACAAACTTGCTCCTTTGATAGTTCCTACTTTAATCAAACACAAGCTCACATTATCCACTATTCTTTATACAGGAAGAGCAAAACAAGACTACCTACAACTGACATTTGGTACTGGACACAAGCTCCTCCCTATGAGGAAATGTACAATTTCACAACTGCTCTGCTCCAGAGAAACCCAGATGTGACACAAGCACTGGAAGGAACTAACCAGAACAAACAGGATTCTTTCAAAGAAGCTGCCAGATGTCAGAGGCTCCTGATGGCCAGTGCACTGAGACAGTAACACCTCTCAGACTGCAGGGCTCTGAAACAGTCTCAGCTCCACTGAGGCAACCACTGCTGTCCCACATGCTGTGGATATGACTCTGACCAATGGGCCTGAATGTTAGCATAAAGAAATCCAAACCTCGTCTGCTCTTTGCAAGGCTGAACGTCTCAAATTCATTTTAAACCAGTCATGATTAACCAACCTGCTGCTGTAATTCCTCTCTCTGTTTCCGTGTTTCTTCCAATGCTTTGGCTATTTCCACACTGACAGTTTCTCTGCTGCTCATCTCACTCTGCAAACCAGAAGTAATTGAGAAGTTATGTGAGACAACTAAATCAAGTCAGTCTCTCATCTTTAACCCCAAATCTATTAGGACTACATTTATGAGTGTTCTGACACACTACAGTTTCCAAATTAGTTTGGTTTTGTTTTACTTACTGCTGCTCTCTGTATATGCAAGAGCAACACAGAACTGATGTAAGAACCCAAACAAACACAATGCTTACAAGATCTTTCAGCTTGAAGTCTCTATTACAAAGAAGTAGCTCCTTGCTACAACAGATCTTTATTCCAAATGTGCATCCATGAGTAGCTATAGAAAAAATTTCAACCATCTAAAATTACAGTCAAAATTGGATAAACTGTAAATACCCAACTAATTTAAGTTTTAAACTTTTTGGTTTGAACACTGTGAGTGGAATCTGATGTTGAACCATTCTGTATTCACCACTGCTAACAGGATTTCCAAGCTCTTCACATCCCTGACAATATGGGGATGTATTATTTCTGCCTGATTTAGGCAGACCCAAGCATTCTGGTTCAGAAAAGGATCAGCCCTTTGTACTGCTTCTCAAACACATTTCTGCTGAGTACAAGAGATGATTTACAGCTCCAAGTACCTGCAACCTGAACATACCAGGCCTCCAAGCACTGAATGTCACCCACTGTGCTGTTTACTGCTCCCCAGCCTCAGCTCTGTCCCAAGACAACGCCAGTACCCAGTTCAGCCCTCACCTTTAGCCTGTTCAGTTCAGACTCTTGCTGTTTTAAAGAGCTCTCATATCCTTCTTTGCTTCCCTTGAGGTTTTCATTTTCCTTTTCCAATTGGCTCTGTAAAATCAAGAGTGTTTAAATACACAGTACAATTATTCTAATGCTTTGTTTAAACAATTTAACACATCTAATGCTTTGCTCATATTTAGTGCCTCAAAGTATGATATCTTCTATTATGATGCCAGGAGCACTGAATAAGAACATTCAGACAACAAGCAAGCCCTACAAGCTGTGTTAAAATCATGTTGTGAAGACTCTCACAACCCACCAGACAGTTTCTGTACTTACAATCCTGTGCTGAGTTGTTGTTTTATCCAATTCCCAAGCCTTTTCAAGAGCAGCAATCTGAGACTCCAGCCCAGTAACTTTCTGATCATACTGATGTTTCTCAGTTAAAATCTGTTGCTGCAGTTGATTTCTTTCATCCTCTAGATCAGTTTGCTTAAGAGAAATAAAGAAAACCACATTAATAAAATGGTATTTTGACATCATTCTGACAAGATCAGACACCATTCCATGAGACACTCTCAAACTGAGGAACATTATTCCTTTGGCAGCAGTGTCATGTAGTCACAGACCAGAGTTCAGGAGACAAACAGCAAGAAAACAAGCACTTGAATAACAAGACAGAGAAGTGATTGTCTTTGGGGATGCTGAAGACTGATCTGTTACTGGTCAGTGAAACATGCAGGATACTCACCAGCTTCTGGATCTTCAGATCCTGGTCAGCAGCTGCTTCTTTGCCCTTTTTCAACGTTTCTGTTGCGATCTGTAGTTTCTTTTCCAGTTCTTTATTCTAAAATTACACCATGAATTAAATTCCTTATCCACTGGCATCTGTGTTATTAAAAAAGTTGGCACAATACAGAGTGGCCCAGAAGGGGAAGGTAAATGTTAAATCCCTGAAACCACAGAGATAGAGAGACTGCCTATTTGACACATGCTGGTTTTAGGAATTCTGCACCACAGCACTGCCCCAGCAGTGCTTGTACTTGAGTTATTTGTTTCTTAGTACAGGGAGGATCTGCACAAAACTTCTATCTCCAGTTCTAGGCCCTCCTCCCCCATGAAGTGGGGAGATGCCCAGAGACACTGATGAATTATTCTCCTTTCAAGACTAAATGTGACTGAATTGCAGTCTCACCTTTGTCTGGGAGTGCAGTGAGGGGAGGAGGAATAGGGCATAGAGGATGATAAGAGTGGGAATCTGTGGTGGAATTAAGAAGTGCTCACCTGTGTTTCCAGCCGGCTGACAGCCTCGCCGTGCCGTGTCCTGTCTGTCAGTACCTGCTGCCTGCTCTCCTCCAGCCTCTGCTCAAGAGCAGCTTTCTAAACATTACATTGAGGTGAAGAACACAAGGAAGGATGGACAAAGGCGTAAGTTGGGGGGGCAATAAAATTTTCCTTTTTATTTCATTAATAAGGTCAAACTAAAATGGGACAGAATGTTTTAGTATCTCTAGATGAACTTTAAACTGCCTTGAGTTTACTAAGCCAAATCCTTTTGCCACAGCAACACCAAGGTGATGTGACTGTAGGCAGCCTGACCAGGGAAGAGCAAATATCCCCTTGTCTCCCTAAGACCCAGCTGGGGAAACACTGCTCCCTGAGCAGGAGCATCAGTGCTTGAGAAAGATCAAGAAGCAGTGAGAGAAAGGGGATTAACCACAGCCAAGTTTCTGTTTTCAGCTGTTGTTTAGCACTTCTGAGGCTGAGGTTTTCAGCACACAGCATTCTGTTTGCACACCTGTGTGCAAACAGTTCCCCTCCCTGCCCCACTGCCTTGCCAAAGAACAAGGAAAAGCATTCACTGGTCTTGTAAGGATTAATTAGAAAAACTCCCAAATTGTTCCATCTCCTATGGGGATGCCAGAAAGCTCTCTCTTCCTTCTAAGCAGTCAGATGCAGTGCCCAGACAGACAAGGCAGAAAGGCCAACACAGACATCTGTGCAGGATCTACACAAACAGGCTCAGTGCAGCCACCCACATGTTCTGCCCAGCACAGACAGTGTGCCAAAACACACTGCCAGGACAAATGTGCTGTGTGACATCAGCAGCTTTCTTTCCATGGGTGAGAAGTAATGTATGACCTAAAAATCCCAAAACAAACAACTCACTAATACTGTACTTCTAAGCAGCCTTTAACTGTGTAATTACCTCTTTGAGCAGCTCCTGCACATGTTCATCTCCTGATAGATTTCTTTCTAGCTTTTTTTCCAGGGAAGACACCTTTTCCTGCAGCTGTTCAGTAAGTTTATCCCTCTCAGCAAATTCAAAAGTCATCTGTGAGAATGAGAAATCACAGAATCTTTTTTGTAATGAAGCTTTCAGCTAATCTGTTGTGGTTTGACTTTTGGAAATGTCAGTAGAAAGGAAAGTCCAATTTGAAAAGACAATATGATCCTGAAACACTTTCTGGACCAGACTTCCAACTACACAAAGGTGTACATTACCCAAATGTGCACCTTTACACCAGCAACAGCACATGCACCTGAAAGCACCTCACCTTTTGCTTCTGTTGCTCATATTCCACCTTCAGAGATTCATGCTCCACTTGTAACATTTCCAGTCTCTTCTCACAACCAGAACCAGCCACTCGAGCCTAAACATTTTGAGAAATTACTTACTTTGAAACTTAAATTTCCAACACCACATAACTGATATCTAATCTAACTTCTGCAGACATGAAGCTCTGTGAATCAGATCTCACTTGGCTCAAACTTACATTTTGCAAGTCTACAGAAAGCTGCTGAATGACAGTTTGTAGCTCCTGTTCTCTTAACTCCAGAGCAGTGATCTTATTTTCTGCATTTGTCTCAGCTGTCATTAGTTCATCTCTTCACAGAAAGAGAATAAAAACAAGTGACATACCATTCCAGAAAAATAATCTTTAGCAGATAATTCTGCTGCTTATGAAAATGGACATCAACAAAAGTTTCTTGTCCTAAAACCAGCCACCATCAATCACTGCTTGATTATACATTTTCCAAAAAAGTGACAGTTAAGCATTCAAACTACGAGAAAGGAATAATTTACCAAAAAAGTTTTACTATCATTGGCTTGGCATTTACATCGCCATGGCCACAGCAGAGGCAAAAATTCAAGTTAACTCACAGCATATCCAAACTCTTCCAAAGAGACAGAACTGAGCATGAAGTAAAAGTACAGGGGAAACACATGCAGTGCTGCCCTGAAACGCCCAGCTCCATACCTGCGAGCCTCCAGGTGCGAGAGCTGCTGCTGCAGGTGCTGCAGATCCTCCCTGAGGCCCGAGGCCTCGCTCCTGGCCTCCTGCAGCTCCGCCTGCGCCCGGGCCAGCTCCTGCGCTCGCGCCTCCAGCTCCTGCCCCACTCTGCTCAGAGACTCTTCCTTTTGCAAAAGCTGAACATTAGAAGATTGTCTTTGGCATTACAGATGACCAGTAACACTGATAAACCTCGCTGAAACCTGCCTGTTTCACTCATTTGTGGGACGAATTAAGTGAGATAATAAACTATGTAATATTGTGTTCAGTACTTACTGTTAGATTTTTACACTAACCAAATTTGTGTACAAGCATAAAGGTTGAAAAAATGAATGCTGGGCTACCACTAACTTAACATCCTAGAAAAAACTTTAGGAAATAAGAAGTTTAAAATATTCTTACCATGTGTTTAACTTTGGCAATCTCCTGCTGCTGAAAGCCCTCCAGTTCATCAATGTCATCTCGTTTTTGGAAAAGGTTCAAACTCTGCTCCCTCATTTCTTGTAACTGTGTTTGAAGCACTTTTTTTTCCTGATAAATGAACAGAACCAATGGAAATCATAGGATACCTGTATGCTCATGTCAAGTTAATGGGAGTTTAGGTAAACTCTCTGGGAAAGAAATCTTGTCTTGCAGCCATACAGCTCCTGATGGTGCTCCATACAGAACTAGAAATCCTTTCAGATTCATGTCACAGTAAAAATTACCAAACTTCAAAAAAACATAAAAAGCAATCTGAATTCATTACAATGCCACCAATGACCATCTAAGCTGAACTCTTAAAAATGGACAATGTTCCACCTTACAGAAGGACAACTTTCCCATCACAATCCATTGTTCTTAACTTCCCCGCTGAAAAATAAAACCAGAAAGGCCTCCCCAGGCATTTGGGCTGGTAACAAAAAGCAAATGATTGGCCTCTCCCACTGAACAAAGACCAAAAAATAAAAAGGGCTGAACAGAGTCAAGTTCTGATAGAACTGGAAGTGTGCAGGATGGTGTTTGCAAATACACACAGAGAAACACTACACCCCCTGAGAAAAACATCCAAGGTTAATTACCTTTTCAACTTGACTAAGTTTTTCCATCCACTCCTGAACAAGAAAGAAAGGAGAAAAAAAGATATCAAAATCAATTTGTAGACTTTCAAGGACAGCAATTATGGTTAAAAAAAATTGTATTGTTAGCAGATACTAAGCTTTGGTAATGATTAAAAAAATAATCAGCAGCAGTAAGTAACAGTCAATGCTTGAATAGATAAAGGCTGAGAAATCATTTATGCTACCCAAATATGTAAGTTTTATGCAAGTAAAATAAATGTGACAACAGGCCTACTGCCACTGAATCTTATCCAAGCACAAGCTTAACCTCTCATTAGGAATTTTTGTGGGCTCTTGTTAAAACCAGTCGGAACAGTCTGAGCAGTGACAAGTCCTGCACCATTCCTGGCACCGAGCTCAGCGCTGGCACGCTCACACACAGTGCTGAACAATTATTTTAATTAATAGCAACATCTGCTTAAAACATCAGAGTCATGAGAGTCAGAAGTCCTGCTCAAGCTCTCTTACCTTGTCCTTTTTGTCCAAGGCCAAAGCCATTCCTTCAGCCATCTTGGCTCGACTGGCCTGATGAGCTTCATTCTGCTCCTGAAACTTCCTCATGGAGGCTATCAACAGAGAACCACCAGATGTATTAAAAACTCATCTTTTAAAATTACTTCTCACTTTCCTGTAAGTTATTTATAACTTTAAAGAGCTTATTCTGCAAGTAATTAGCCCCATCTTGACTGTAGCACTAGCACTGTGCTACTCATTCCCTCATGCTGCTTGCACGCTGGCAAAGAGCCAAAGCCAACAGCAGACAGGAATACTGCTCCTTGCTGGATTAGAACAAAGCTGCAGGTTTCCAAAAGGTCTTTCCTGCATGTTAGCCCCGAATTTGGCAGAAGGAGTATAATAACATCTTCATTCAACACACTGCTGCTGCTTTTTATGCTGTAAATAAGGTAACAACTCGTGTTCTAATTGTTCACAGTACAGAGGTGCATGGTTTGAAAGGAAATCATTAGCACACCTGTACACCAAACCTCCTTCCTTCCAACCACAGCAATTTTCAACTTAACTGAACAAAAAGGAAAAAAAGAAAAATACGTACAATCCTGATGCTTTTCTAATGCATTTTCAAGCTTCTCTTTTATCTTCTGCAGATTTCGGATCTGATCAGCATAATCTTGTGTGAGGAGGGAAAAGAACAGACCAGGAATGGACAGACATTGGGGAAGGACATTTTTAGGGTAACACAAAAATAAAAAAAGAAAAATAAAGAAAAAAAAAAAAAGAAAAGAAAAAAGGGATGAGTGGCAAATGACAATGATTTTCTCAATCAGAAAATCATTCCTGCTGAGGAAAACTTGGGTGACCACAACAATGAACACAAGCAAATAGTTCTGTACTGTCCACAGGGGTGGCACAAACAAAAGGGCCCGTCCCAGGGGTGTCAGTCACACAGACAAGAGCAGAACCAGAGAATGAACAACTGTCCCTCCCTTTTCACTTCATCCCAGAACAGTGATACATTTAACTCTGTTCAGAAAAGGTGTCTGGCACTGCAGGGTGCAAGGAAGGGTTAATTCATGGCCATTGCATCCATCTGCTCGTTGTTGCAGTCCCACAGCACTGCCCTCACCCTCACTCAGCAGAACTGACACAGGAGGGAATAAAAACCAAAACAGAGTATGCACACACCCTGGAGAAATTCCTGTATGATGGAAAAGAGGATTTACTCCCTGGCTGGTTGCCTGCATGAGACTCCTGACACTCAGAGCCTCCCTCCCTTGTGTTAAGCCCCAGCCAGCACTTTTAAGTTTACCTTGTGCAAGCAGATGAGCACTCGGGCCTTTCAAATTCAATGTGAAATCATTTTTGAAGCCTATATTCTCCTGAATGGAACAGAAGCCTGAGAAGTCTCCAGAATAAATTAAAATAATCCTTATCTAGCTGTAACCTCTCCTAATTTTCCAAGGCCTCCCATGAGCTTTGGGAAGCAGCAGTGTAGCACAGTTCAGCCCAGTCTCTGGTCCCCTCCCTACAACAGGGATGGAGAGCAATGCCAGCCTTCACTACAGCTTTACAGAACAAGGAATTTGAAAGAAAAAAGCCTCAAGACTGTTTTATGTTGAATTCTTTGTTTCTTCCTCACTTCCAAGCCCACTTCTTTTAAGGATGGCACTGTGTTACTGTCAACATCAGAAAGCTCAGGCCTTATGAGAAACAAACCATTACACGCAAGTGGGGACAGATGCTGCTTGAAACGTGGGACAGAAAGGTATCCCAGCTGTTCCAAGGAATCACATAAATGTATTGCTGAAATCAGCAAACACCCAGTTGCCTTCTTAAAAATTTGATGACACTGGATGCTCCCTTGTTGTCAATCAACAGGGCTGCTACAAATCAATTTTCAGAAGACCCTAACCCCGTGTATTTTCAATAAACTAAGCCATGTAAATTCAAAGGAAAACATTTCCTAAAGTAACTAGTTTTATATGTATCAGGGCACATACCAGACAGCTTCACCTCCAGTTTTCTTATTTGTTCATTTCTTCTGAACAACTGGGATGAAAGATCCTCTCTGGAGCTGCTTCCATCAGAAGCCTTGGGAGAAAAGCAACACTCTGTAACTTACAAATGTTAGAAAAAGTGATCCTGCCATACATTAAGTCTGGGATAATAGGCATGGAATGGCATGGAATGGCATGACTGAGGAGGAGGAAATCAGGCTCTACAGCACAGGCACCAGCAAAGGTCAAAGAAAGAGTGGTGAAAACCAAAGTAATTTAAAAAGAAGCAGTAATGCTTTTCAGGTGGGATCAACTCACTGAAGCCTTGATGCAGTGATCTGGACACACAAAATCTGCTGCATAACTGACTCGTGAGTCCTCTGGTGGGTTTTACTCCATAAAAGTCAACAGCAAGAGCAGTTAAATGAATATTGATAAAAGAACTAATTCTTGGAGGTTTTCTGAAAACCACTCAAGACTTCGGTCACTGCCATTATTTGTTTTTTATTCTACAAACTTTCAAGATGGTAAACAGAATTTCCACATGAGAATTTCCCAAGTGCTAAAGAAAAAAAAACCTCAGGAAAACACAAGACTAATATATTCCCACTACAAAATGTATTTAAACATTAGGAGCTCCAATTTCAGCTGAGCTTCAAAAAAAATTATTTAAAGCTCAACTGTGTAAATAACTTCTTCACTCTGCAGACACCAAACAGAGACTTGCTGCTGGCTCTGCAGTGGGTCCTGCTGGCTCCAGCAGTGGGGTGACACTGCCTTAATCCAGGCTTTCAAAAATGTGACAGCCAGCCACCCAGGGCAGAGGTGCCAGAGCATTCCAGGGTTTCATTTAACCCACACGCTCCTGGAATTTTACCACTTGTTTAAACAATGTTTTATAAAGAAAGAGAGGAATTACAATAGTTTTGAGTGCAACAGCACTGCACACATTTTCAGCAGAGATATACAACATCTCAGGTAGGAAGAGTCAAGAAGCCAAGAGGTAAAATGAAAACTGGCCAGCAGCTAGCTGGCTTTTCTAATGACAGAGAAGCTGTGGCTGTCCCATCCATGGAAGTGTTCCAGGCCAGGTGGGACAGGGCTTGCAGCAGCCTGGTCTAGTGGAAGGAGTCCCTGTCCATGGAGGGGGTGGACGAGCTTAAAGGTCACCTCTAACCCAAACCATTCCAGGATTCTATGCTTCAGTCATTAATTTTACTAACAAGTATCGTACACATAATTACAGTTTCATTCAATATTTTATGCCTATTTATCAGTGTTTGGTATTGAAACAGCTTTGTAGCTCATGTTTGCATGGGACTGGAAGCCTCCTGGCAACCATTATGTTTAACGAACGTTTTCTCTTCAATATTTAAGCTCACTCAAGCTCACGATACATTTATGCATTAAGAGATACACTTACAAAGACATCACAGCACGTTTTCAAATCACACAAAACAGCTGTCTGCAAAACCGTAACAAAAATTCTTCTCTGACCGTCAGAGAAGTCAGATTCAAAGCACGGTGTAACTCACAAAGTCGTCTCCGGAGTCTGCTCCCACAGACGTGATCGATTCCCTGCTGACAGACCTGGGCATGCGGGCGGTGCCTGCGGGCCGGGGAGCGACCGCTGCCTCCTCCGCGATCTTCTTCTTCAGCTTGGCGAACATCTTGCTGCTCTACAGCCCTGAACACCCCGCTCCTCGGAAAGCCACGGCCCCCAGCGTTTAATACACCGACACCCTTGGCTAAAGCTCCCAAACGCTGAGACTTAATTCTGAGCCTCATCCACCGCTTTACTGCATTTCCAGGGCCACTAACGCGCTCCAGGCCTGGCAGTACCTGCAAATCAAACAGAAATGGGTTCCATACTAAGAAATCCCACCGGCACCAATCATTTAAAGGTAACAGAAAACCTTTTAGCATCGCATCTGTTACAACACGTTATAAAATAAGGTCTCCCGGAGCAGGATCCGTTAAAGTCCCAAACCAACGGCCCCAAACGGCGGCGGGGCCGGGGCCCGGGAGCGGGCGGGTCCCCTCAGCCCGGCCCTCACCCGCACGGGAGGGAGCCCGGCCCGGCCCGCGGAGGCTGCTCTGCCCGAGGCACCGAGGGCTGGCACCGGCACTGCCCCGCGGCCCCGGCCCGGCCGCCCTCTGCTCTCCCGGTCCTCCGCCCCCTCCGCTCCTCACCGCCCATTCCCGCCCGGGCCTCGCCGGTCCCGCGGCCGCCGCCGCTTTCCCGGACACCGCCGACCCGGAAGCGCCGCGCGGGGCGGAAGCGGCACCGGCCCCGCTCCTCCCTCGGCCCCGCTCCTTCCTCCCTCCCTCGGCCCCGCTCCGCCCTCCGGGCCTCGCTCCTCCCTCGGCCCCGCTCCGCCTCCCCGGGCCCCGCTCCTCCCTCCCTCCCTCAGCTCCGCCCCTCCCTCTCCCCCGCTCCCGCTCCG
>VWZP01005797.1:380111-416077 GCA_013396995.1 Dicaeum eximium
CGCTCCGCCCCCGCTCCTCCCTCAGCCCCGCTCCTCCCTCAGCCCCGTCCCTCCCGCCGTCCCCCCCCGGAGCGGACGAGGCGCCTCGCTACGAGCGTTTACCACAGTTTATTGACAGCACAGTCCGCCGGCGGGGCCGGGGCGGGGCGGCCGGGACAGGGACAGCGAACGGCTCGGACACGGCACGACCGCGAACACCGGGCGGGAGCGGCCCCGGCGCGGCGGGAACAAAAGCGAACGGAAATCTGCTCCAAAGTCTGTGGAAAGGCTGGGAAGGCGGCGACGGGCGGGAGGCGGGGCTGGGCTCGGTCCGCGGTACCGGCCGGGCCGGTGTGTCCGCTCCATCGCGGCTTCGCTTCTCCCCGCGGCGTCCGGCAGCAACACGAACACGCTTCTTCCCTCCCCGAACTACGGCAGAGTCGCTTCTGGCATCACACTGCTTTGGCGATTACAGATCCCTTGCAAAAAAGTCCATTTGCTCCAAAAAAAGTTTATTTATATATCTCTATATATTTTAAGGAAAATATCCGTTTTTACCAAAATACGATATACAGGCACACAGCTGTAAAATAACTTTAAACCAATTCACTATAAAATTACTTTTGGTAATAAATAATTCGATTCTCAGAGAGGCAAAGCGCTCCCTGCACTTCCGCAGCTGGGCTGCCCGAGGCACGCTCCCTCTGCATTCCCTGCGCTCCCCTCACCCTTCTCGCCCGGCCTTGCCCAGGGCAGAAGCAACTTGTGCTTTTCAGCCTGCATGAGGCAGAATCCTGCTCCCAACAAGCCACTTCGGTGGCAGAATGATAATAACGGGTGCCAAAAGCGATCCGTGGAGCCAGGGGGGCAGATGCTCCCAGCAGGGTTTATTCTGAAGGAGCAGTAGCTGGGAATGGGCTGGTGAGATCTGCTCTGCTCTGGGGCTCCTGCAGGCCAGCCCGCTGTGCTGGGCTCTGCTCCCAACGGGAATGAAACCGGCAACAAAACATCTGGGCGTGCATCGGGGCAGAATTCAGAGACAGTCCTTAACCCCCAACAATGTCAGATTCAGAAATCCTGAACTAACTCTCCTCAGTCTTGGCACAGTAATGGTTTAGAAGGGAAAACAAAAAGTGGCTATCACTCCTAAATCTAAAGCAGTTACGTGTGTCCTCTGCTGTATTGAGCAGATCTTTGCTGATGTTCAAAGCACCTGAATACATTTGGTCATAGAACAGAGCCCCTTCAGGCGTGCATCATCTGCTCTGGACCCAGCTGCTGTGCCCAGTCTGACCTTATGAGGTGCACAGAGCAGTTTCCAGCTCTCTGTATAATTTTTTTTCCCTTGTTCATGTACCTGCTCCTGCCTGCAGAGCTCCCTCAGCCACCAGAGCCCAGCTCCCAGCACCACCAGGCTCGCTGCTGCTGCTGCACCACTGAGCTGCACTCGGACACTTACTGAGCAATCAAACACAGGGAAAGCTTTTACAGAAGAAACCTCAAGACAAAACACTTGTTCAGACAGATTCCAAGATTTTAGCTTTGTGAAGAGCAGACTTGCAGCACAGCATGGTGACAGGACACGAGAGGCACTGAGGCAGGGCAGGTGCTTCCTAACTCATGCCAGGGATGGGCTATGGAACAGCACTTCCATCCCATCCTTAGGGGAGAAGCCTGACCAGAGCTACTCAAATTGTGGCTTTTGAAGAGGATTAATTGAAGCCAGATTTCCTGTTGCCCCCATCTATTTCCTATGATCTTTTAAAGACATCTCTGCACATCTCCCTGGGGAACAGTCTTGAGAGCTTTAGTCAGTCATGACTTGACAGACATTATTTTGATGAACTACTCAAAGAAAGATCCTGAAACTTCTCAAGAAAGCACTCCAGGGAGCAAGTCCTGTTTGTGCAGCTCAGGGAAGTTAGTGCTCCACTTAGCTGGTGCACAAAGCAAAATGACACATCACATCCCAAGAGGAATTAAAAACAGGAGCATTACAGACTCATAACCCTGCATTGCCTTATCACTGCTATTTTGAGAAGTCAAAGGGGGAAAAAAGGCAACAGCACTAACTTTGGTGAGATGTTCCAAAGCCAATTTGAGCAGGAGCACAGACCTACTGTGGGAGCAGGATTCATCTGAGCACACCACATGCAGGGAGTAGGGAGCCAAGCAGGAGCAGTCCTGTAAGGACACAGCTGGTCCAGTTCACCTTGTCCTCTCAATGGTTTACATGCAGAATTCACCCCTTTAATTTGGCATTGCCTGGTGCTGGCAAGTCTTCTCCACTAACATAAGCAATAAAGATACATGGAGAAAAGGAGAGCGAGACAAGGGGGAAGGCATCAGGCCTGAGAAGAAAAGATTTGTTCTCTTCTCACTTAAAAATGGTTCAGTCTTTGCTTCGCTTCCACAGTGAGGACTGTGAGATACAGAAACCAGATTTTCTTCAGTACACACAAGCAAACACCGAGAGGTACCTACGACCATAGCACAGAGCACACAGTAGCACAAGTTTAGAATGACTTAGTTCAAACAAGACAAGCTTTTACTTGGAGGGGAAAATATCAACATTTTCATCTTGAATGCAGTTCTTTGGGTGGGAAAGAAGGGGCTGGCTCAAAATCCAAGACCAGACACTCATCCTAGCTACAAGCTAGAGCAGACAGAGGGTATGAGCCCTCTGCTTCCACAGTACAATTCCATACTCCTCCCAACGCAACAGGAGTGAAATCTTTATCTTTGAATGTCCCAGCACTGGACCTTCTAACAAACATCAGCAGGTAAGAGGAGAATTAGGAACCTCAAGAATTAATTTTTGACTTGGACAGTCATTGCTGCTCAGTTCAACTTCTGAACTAATTTTCAAGGCCTGTATTCTCCTCCTACATTCCAGCTTCTTCAGGGCATTTTCTATTTTAAAAAGTGCATTCTTCTCTGATGAGATCTACCTTGGCAAAAATCAACAGAACTTCCTCGAAGGGCTGCAAAAGGTAGGAGCCTCTCAGGTCACAAGCAAGGACTCCCCACTCCAGCCTGGCTAAACAAAGGTGAGGGCCACCAAGGCTCTCCCAGTCAGCTCACAATCCATGTCCCAGAGGTTCACCAGCCCACACGAGAGCAATCATCATCATCATCACTCCTGTGCTTGGAAACAGCATACTCTTTTCTTTTCCACAGAGATGGAACCAAAATAAGAATAGCTTCATCAAAGCAAAAGCTAAAGCAAAGCAAAAGCATTTGGTTGTAAAGCAGTGAGCTGGGGAAAACTCAATTCCCTTTTTCCATGCAAGCTGAACACTGCTGGTAGAGGAACAGCAGGCAGGGCAACAGATTACCTGCCTCTCACTTGCTGCTGCATTAAAGGCTTCCTGCATCTTTAGCCTCCACATAAAATCCCACGTTTTAGCAACTGGGGCCCTCCTACCAGGCAGGAAGGCCAGGATCAGCTTCACAGTAAATACATGGATCTTATCACTGAAATACATGCAGGGGTACCCACTCCCCTGGCTAGCTAAGGGCTCCTGTACCTGGAATCAGTTATCCATCACTTCAAGGTCCAAGGGTAAGTCCCTGGAAACACCAAATTACAGTGGCAGAAGAGCCATAACCTTTAGTACAACCACAAATGATCTGCAGCACCTTGTGGAATCCACCCAACATGGCGTATGTGTGTATATATAAATTTTGTATATAGACATTGTAGTGGTTCATTCTTTTTAATACATATACAAGTACCTATACATATATACATATTTACAATTTACACCAGCCAGTAGATGCATGTGTACTGTACATACACACACAAACGCCGAGCACACACATGCACACACACGGACACACACTCCTCAGAACAGACTCCACAGCCTGGAAAATGAAGTCCTGCCAGAGTCCAAAGAGCAGCACCAAGGGGGGGGTCTCAATGCACCAGCTTCACGACTGCTTAGGACAAACACAAGCATTCACAGGATTTTGTACACTTGGGAAATAAAGAATGGATGGTGCAAGCTTCAGCCCAGCTACAAAGAACCTTCATGCAAACTCCCCAGCTACACTGCAGCCGTTCCTGCTGTTCCACACTGTGGTCCCTCAGCAGAATGGATCCACCAGTGCTGTTCTGGCTGACCAGATCACACCCTGGGTGATGCTCTGCACCCAGGATTGCCGTGACACTACAACAGTCACCAAGGTCTGCACTGTTTCCACCTAAGCACAGAGGCATGGCTGGGGTTAAACAAAAAGCACTGATTGGACTTGTCCTCTCACTTCTTTTCTAGCAGCCCATGGAACTGCTCAGCCCAGTGACAACTGGCTTTTCTATTTAATAGTTTAACGTATCTCTGCTCCCTCCTCCTTGCTCACCCTGCATTGCCAGGAGCTGCTGCAGCTCCTGCAGCTCGGCAGGGCAGGCAGTGCAGTCCCAGATGAGCCAGCCAGCACTCCTGCCAGCAGCCTTCTGCAGCCAGCCCCTTCCCAAAGGCCACTGTCCTCCTGCAGAGCCACGCCGAGCTCCTGGGCTGGGGAGCCGACGGTGCTGCCAGGCTAGAGCCCCTCGCTGCTCTGGAGCCAGGGCAGGACCGGGCCATGGGGCACATGCAGGACATCCAGGGGTTCTGGCAGCTCCCACCTGGCGTCACCTGCAGGGGAACAGCAGCACCTGTGCGGGGCACGGGGCCGTGGCACAGCAGGGTGGCACAGCAGGGTGACAGCAGGGGCTGCACAGGACACCCTCAGCTCCTGGCAGGGAGTGCTCACACTGTGGGAGCCACACGTTCCACCCACACACGGAAAGGAGGGCAACACCTGCTGGGAATGCTGGCACTGCTGAATAGGACCTCAAACTGAAGAATGCCCCCTCTCCCGTGGCAGGATGCCCCACATGACACTGAGGGGTGGGGGCTGACTGCCAGGGTTTGCAGTTTGTTCACCTGCTGACCCCCTGCCCAACCAGTCCTCGGCCAGCACTGCACAGCTCATACAGGAAACTGCTGCCTCAAACTTACAGGGAGCATTAAGTATCTTTACAAATTCACTTCAAAGCACTGCTCCAAATGCAACTTAATTGCCCACAGTTTTGTCTCCTCACTTGCCTAAGACTGAAAAAATATATTTGTTATGAAGGAATCTGTGTTATTGCTATTGTTGGTTTGCACTGTGTGGTTCCATCTTTACCATTTCAAATCCAAACTCTTTGGGGATAAAATATTGGTTTTTTCTGTTGATTTTTTTCTTTCCAATTTCTTAAAATTGTATAAAAATAAAGGATTTCCACAAATATGGGCTAAAGGTAACCAATAATACTTCTATGCTTAGGATCAGCCGTTGGAAATGTGGTTGACAGCCACAAGACCAGAAATAAACCTCTAGTGATTCTTTAGTTTAACATTTAAAAGACATGAAAACTTCTGCTTATAAAATTGACCCCATACAGAATGGAACAGCTCAACTAACAGCTGTTTATTATTACTTTTTAAAATAATGGTCCTAAATTTAAAAATAAAATCAAGTACTTCCTTTTATGATTTTCACATTATAAAACTGCACCATTCAAAATCTGTGGCCAGGGAATCCCCTTTGCAGTAAAACAGTTTCTTTTAATAGTCATCGAGTGTGTTTTCCAGGAAAACATTCCTAACATCCAGTATGGAAGCCAGCTCCAAAATGTGCTTTTGGAGGTGAGGGTTCTCCACCGTTTCATCTCTTGGCAGCTGAGGGTAAGATTCGGGATAATTTCGAGTCTCCTGCTAGATGACAGTGAAAACAAAGAGAATCAGACACTCATTTCTTTCACACCCTCTAGGAAGAAGATTGCAAAAGGTCAATTTCACCCTAATCTATTCAGCCTGGCATGGAGACAGAAAATACTCTAGAATTTTCAGTTTTCTCTTTCCATTGACTCAGAGATGGTCACAGAGGCAATAAAAGTGACTCTTCATTTCAGACAGTTATTGGTATGTTCACTGAGGCTTTGCAGAAAAAAAAAAACCCACTAAAAGAGACAAAAAATATTCACCTGTACTTACCTACTAGGCTGGAGTTCATTTCTTGAAATTACAGACATGTAAGCATCTCCAGTGGGAGATTCATCTCATCCTAAAACAAATACCTAAGACACTGGGGGCAAATCTCTCCCCACTAACACAGACCTACTTATTTTCCCTGGAATCAGAGCAGCCCAGGTAGCTGACTTAGGCTTGGAGAGCTGCTGGACGTCTGCAGCTCCACAACTGAATGCTGCACCTTTCAAAGCTCCAGTTCCATTTTTCCCTGCAGAATTTAAAATGGAGCAGGCAGTTTATATGCCAACACTCACATAAAATGGTGTAGATCCAGAGCAGACTTCTCTGTTGGCACAGCTTTAACCAAGAGGGAGGCAAAATACCATCTTCCTATTTAGTGTATTCATTTACACTTCAAAGACCTTTCAAAACCCATTCACATGAATATATTCCAGAAATAATGACCCACTCCTCCCCACTTCCTCTTATATTCTTGTTCTGTACCTTTTTGATTGTGTAGAAATAATAATCTTAAGTTATAAAGAGGAATTTTTCTAGCAGACAAGGCTGTCCAGAGTGACACAATTGAACTGGAGTGTGCCTGCTGTGTGACGTGCAGGACTGAGGCTCCTGCAAGCCAAAGAGAGACACAAAGGCACAGCCCCAGTGCAAGCTGCAGGAACAGCATGTGAGCATCAGTCACCTTTCTGAGGTCACCTCAGGCCCTCCCACCTGAGCCAGGGCCCTTCTGGAGGCCCTGGCCTGGAGCTCCCACCAAGGCACACACATCCCTGCGTACCCGGAAGATTTTGTGCATCCTCATAGTAGCCGAACAGAAGATAAATCTCGTGAGAAGCAAGCGAAGAAATTCATCCCCAAAAAACTGCAGAAAGGACTGATCTGTACAGAAGGCAAAGAAAGCTCGGTTTAGAAAGGCTCAACGCCCCCGAAGGGCTGAGCTGGACCTGGCCAGGCCGTACCTATGGATCGGGAGTGGGTCAGCAGCTGGGCAATGTCCCGGTTGATTTTTCTGAGGTAATCCTGGCACTTCTCCCACAATCCTCGGCGCATGCTTGATAATCCAGAGACAAACAGGAATGCCATTAACGGATTGTTCAGAAAGAGTGTGAAGAGGCTACCCCGCTGAGACTGATCTAAAAGGAAAAATAAACCAATAGACAAAGGGATACATTTGGCACATGAAACAGAAACGCAGTCCCTGCCTCACAACGAGGGCGCTCGCCCGCTAAATTCCGTCACAGAGCAGCTACTCCTGTGTGTTAGTTACACCTTCCATCCTGCACACCTGATCAATGGCTGGCAATAAAGGCTTGCTGGAGACGTGCATTAGCACCAAGACACCTTAACTCTGCTCCTTTCTGGGAGCAATGATGCTGCCCAGAGCTGTAACAAGCAGCAGCACCCACGCTGGGCTGGCACTGCCTCAGCCTCCGTGTCGGAGCCTTTGCTCCCAGCTCGTGTTGGAGCGCTCTGTAGGAATGTCACCAGTGGTGGAACAAACTATTTACCACATACACTAGCTAAACTTTATCACACTACTGCAGGGACTGGTAACCCGATTTAGGGGTTACACAGTAGTGAAAATCTGTCTTTTCCTGAGCAATCCAAGCTCTGCTTGGGACAGATACAGGATGCAACTGCAGCTTGTTGGGAAATGCAATACTGCACATACCTTGTAATGCTTTTGGATATGCTGTTGGAGAAAGCAAGCACACCAATGGCTGTCCAAATAAGTTTGTGAAATTCTGTAACAGATAAGAATTTTGAAGTATTGATGGTCACTTTGCTTGCCTTGAATATTCAGCAAGTCAAGGGTACAAATCATATTAATGACAGAAGACACTAATGCCCCTCAGCATTGGCAATGAGCCTGACAAGTTCACTTACTCAAGAGATCACAGCACAGAAGGAATAAAACCAACTACATTTTAAAGGAATTACAATTAATTTCATTGCTATTGATGGCAGACACTCATTTCATGGACATAAGGCTTTCAGTAGTAACACATTACTTGAATATAGAAAAATTGTGTTCTGCAGTAAAAGTGAAAGCAATTGGGTTTAGCATCTTCCCTCAACACCAACTGAACTGCCTAGTCAAAACCATTTCTTTCCCCTTTTCTTTCTAGCAGGAGGAGCTATGTCTGAGGAAACAGGAGGGCCCAGAGAAAAGTTTTAAAGTAAGTTTCCTTTAAAGCAAGTATGTGACAACCTTACCATCTGCTGTACTGAACCCTCATTTTACAACACTCATTTCATGCCCCTTTCACCAGCACCTTAAATGTTGCCAAAGTGTCCAACTGGACAAGAATTTCTCTAGAACCTTGGTCTCTTTGGTCTCTAAGGAAGAAACAAAGACAACTCCCTTGCAGACAGTAACAACAGACCAGCCCAGGAATTGGTAAAAGAAACATTCCAAACTCCAGGAGTCACCCCAGACACTGCTGCTCTGATTTGTACACACACTGGCAAGGCTTTACCTTCCCAGTAAGTTGTATGCCCAGTACCATGAGCAGATTGACTTGTTTAATTAATTCCACCGTGTGTCACTCAGTCACAGACCAAAGCAGCCACACCAGCAGTGAGAACAGCCCTGCAGTCCCAGAGCCAAGAGCACCCCTGGGCACCTGTGGGTCTCAGGCACTGGCTGAGAGCACTCTGGACTCTGCCCCAACAGAGGTCAAGCCAGGAAATCCTGCCCTGCAATCCAGATGTTGAGGTCTGGATATGGAATGGCCTACCCTTCAGTGTATGGACAACTCCAAAAAGGATAAACCCCAATTTGTTTTAAAACTGACTGTTTCTTTACTTCAGTGCTCAAGTTTCCAACAGAAGTATTGCTGATTTTTACAATGCATGTCATGTACATCTCCTTCCAAGAAAGAACTGCCCATCATCTCCAAAAGAAGTCACTTCACATTTAAGCTTTGCTAAGCTAAGCATTTATACCACATCACTGACAAAGGCCTTGCATTCTCACTGGGTGGAGGTTTTGGTTTGGTTTGAAGACTTTGCATTTTACCATGATCCTAGACAACCACAGCTACAGGATGATATTGATTTAAAAATATTATTTCATCCACATATGCAGTGGTAACCTTCAAGAACACACAGACAGCTATATTTAAATTGAAGTGTTAAAAAAAAAAATTCACGGCTTTCAGTAGATATGCTCGATTTGCAGTTATCTTCCACTTTCAGCTAAATATACAGGGGAGGAAGCTGTTCAAGTGCTGCTGATTTGACAAACTGGCAAGTCACTTCCTGGCAGGACTTACTTCCAGTCATCACCATTTAAGTCCTGCAGAGAGGGGGAGAGGATGGGGATGCGTGCAGGAGAGCAGGAACGGGCTGCAGAGAGAGATGTGGGAGCATTTGCTGTTCCTGCCGCTTCTGCTGGCAGTGACATTTAAATGTCAGCATAGCTCCTGTCCTATCAGGAAGGATCAGAGCAGCCACGTGGAAAAAAGTCAGTATTGACTTCAATTCCTCACAGGGTAGCACAGAACTGCTTTGTTCATGCCAACACTTGAGCCTCCAGACACCTCCCAGCCCAGCTGGGGACAGCCACAGGGTCAGGGCACTCTGGGGACAAGGACCCCAGCACAGCCATAGGCAGGAGTGTACAAGGGCTGGAAACACTGACCTTGAGAGCTCTGCCATGAACCTTCACTGGAAAACAAAATGAGACACCTAAACCAGTCCCCTCACACGTCTGCCTGCGTTCAGTGGCAAGAGATGGGGAAGGTGAATGTCACTTCTGAAATGCTGAGCACATTTCTTTCTAGGTTCCTTGCAGTTCTGCCCACACTGTTCTGATCTGGGTCAGTGCTCCTAGCAGCCACTTCTATAATCCTGCCCTGAAATACTTCCAAAGCTCACATTTCTATGCTCCTTCCACACAGGCATCCAGCTCTGCTCTCTTACACAGGTGATCCACTTGACATCTTTTAACAATTCTGTTAGAGAGGAAGGTGGTACAAGAACCAAAACCAAACCAAAAACCAAACAGAAGCCATACCTTTTTCCCCTGAAAGAAAACCAATCCCCCTGATACTATACTGGAATGAATGTCAGGAAAGAGCATAGGGAAATAAATGCCTTCCAAATGCTCCCTTTCTCAGAAAGACAAGTAAATAATTCCAATTGTGTTTCCCTCCATTTAAATGGGGAAGGGAATTCAAGAAAAAGCAGATTTGCTCTGAAACCAGTGCAGTGAACTTAAAGTGGGGTTTAAAAAGCCATCTGAGATACATTACACTACAACAAACCAAAGACACAGCAGAGAGGCCAGATCATTATCTGGCTGTCAGGCAGGAGCTCCCTGGCTCAATACAGAACTACCCTGAATCACACTGACCACTGATTTAGTACCTCTCCTTGGCCAACACAAGCCCTCCAAACAACCAGCCAGCCTGTGGACACTGAACAAGGCACAAGTTCCTGTGGCCACTAGACGTCCCTGTTCCTCCTCCAAAACGCAGCTGTGGCTGTTCCCTTCCCTCACTGCACATAATGGAGCTATAAAAAGGAACACACAAGTGGCACTTTCCCCAGATATAGCACATTCTTATTACCCCATTCATGAATGAAATACATGTGTAATGCTCTCCAGATTCAACTGGACACCACGAGTGCAATGCCTGCTTCTGTATTACCCGAACTGCAGACTCCCAGAGGTGATTTGGCATGCAGCAATTCTAGTCCAGAGCACCCTAGGAAGGAGGCTCAGTGTCCAAGCAAACACCACTCTACAGTAACACTGGATGCTAATTTGAGGCTTGTTACTTCCTTGGTTCAGACACTTTTCAGACATAGACACCCCGTGTTTTATAAGATCAGGCTCAATGCTTTGATTCCTTTCTGTTGCTTAAAAGCAACTGAATGTTGGATGACTGGAAAAAAGAAAAGCACATTAGTTATCTCCCTCCCCCATGCACACACACCGAGATTTGTCTTTGGTATAAAACAAAAGTAAACCTCCCACCAGAGACCTTGGCAATCTTGAACCTTTTTTCCCTCCAGGAGGATTTATTACTTTCCAATGAGCGGCTGTTCATGTGCTTCTCCTTCTTGTTCCTATTCATAGGGTCAGATCCTGACTAGCATGCACAACCTCAAAAGAAAAGAAAGACTGAATACAAACTGTTTAAAAAAATAGCCTGTTAAAAGTGTAAGCTAACTAGGGGTTGGCACTGTATCCTACCACACGAGGAACTGCCTGCAAGGGCCTTACCTTGTAGGCGACGCTGTTGGAAGAATCCACGATGATGAACAGGGGCTTTCTGGTGAAAGGGTAGAGATCTCCAGGGTGAAGGCTGCAAAGGGAAAGGGACACCTCAGAGCTCCACCACTGCTGCACAGCTCACACTGCACAGGTGTCTCAGCCACACAGTTGCCCACAGCCAGAGAAAAAGCAGATTTCCCATGCCCCAATCCCCAGATTCATCCTCAGAGAGCAGCTGCACTATTGTCTATATTTGTCTATAATATGGGCCGTGGGACTTCTTATCAGTTCAGGAGAGGTTTAACTTCTTGAGAAATCATCCACCACTGATCTGAAGTTTGCCAGTAATTAAGAACTTGCATTAATTTACGTAAGCAAGGTTGAAGTGTTTAAATAATCATTTAAAGCTGCACATTCATTTCTAAGTGTTCAAGCCAAGCCCCATTATGATGTCCTGCACCGAGGAGTTTGCACTCCAGAGGTGTTGATGCATTTTTCTCTGTTGAAGACAAACTCTAGTGAGCTGGCAGCTGTGCCCCACGACACTCACCAGTGCATCTCCTTGTAGGACTGGTTGCGCTTGTGCAGGGCGTCCCCATTGATGATGTCCCGGTTACTGTTGGTCAGCACACCCCCAAAATCGTAGGGACCTTCACGTGGGAAAAGGAAGCTGCAATCAGCAGGGGCAACTCACCCCTGCTAGACATTCACTGATTACATGAAAGGGAGGAAGCAACAACAAATCCCAGAAAACTAAGGGAATCTGAACTGCTGCAGTTGTAAGGAGGGGAGAGAGGAATGTGGAGACTTCACTAACTGCATATTCCCTTCTATGCTTTTTTAGAGATTTCAGCATCTATCAAGTAGAAGCAAGGAATGCAACTTCATGACTTCTAATTTAATTATTCACTATTTACCCACAAACATGAATGCAAATGATCCCAATATTGGCTCTTGTTACACTATAGAGAAAAAAGATTAAAACCCATTACACAGCTGATACAGGAAAATCAATACCTTTGTAAAATTACTGTAGGAGTTTGCATATTCCACATTCAGAATTTGATCAAAAAATAAGGCTAAATGAATCAAAAGGATTTGAAATACTACTGTCATTTGCAGTTCTAACACTGCAAAGGGGAGAAGAGAGAACTCAGAGAATGACAAAGGAACAAAACAGCTTTAACCGGATTTCAGATCTGTAGCAAAAGTATTTCAAGATTTCCAAGTCAGAATTCACAATTTCCACATGCACACGCTGTGGACATGTGTTCTCATTGTAAGCTGAATATTCTGCTAAATTTGCAAAACTGAGCTACTCCCTGAATGTCTGATGGAGAGCAAAGACAAAAGCAATGGCTATAAAAAATATCAAATCCTACAAGATACATTTCTGCCATTGGTATGGGTATGAAATGTCACTAACTTTAGTAAAATAAAGTATTAGGGTTTCCTCATTCTGTCATACATTTGCAGACTTGGCTGACCCACATTTGGCCACCAAACGCAATTTGTTCAGGTTTGGATACAAGGCGCCTTTCCATTTAAGGGAAGCTTTGGGGATACAAAATCAGGAACAGGACAAACATTAATTTAGCACTGTTACAAACACCTCACGTGGTCTGCCAAACACGCGGCTTGCAGGCGATGCACAGTGCAACTGCCAGCTGCTCTCCCTTTTAATAAGGCACACCTGTGTGCACACCACAGCACCTTATTAAAAGAATGCAGTTGTGATGGGTTCATTGAGTGAAAGCTGCACTCTGGCTGTGCAGCTCCTCAGGTGACTGAGCCTGGATGCCTCTGCCACAAGGTCTCAAGCTGAAACAACACATGCAGAGAGGGGGACATACCACAGGCTTCAGAGAACACACTTCAGTTAGGACCTATCACCAAGCTGCAGCAAGAAATAAAATGTTAAAAGCATTTAAAAAAATCACTGCCACCGTCCAAAGCTGACAGGGATTTTTTTTTTTTCTTTTAACATTTTGAGAGCTCTATAAATCATGCACTGGAGAGGACAAAGCATGCATCTTATAAAGGAATGCAAGTCTCAAACAGATGAGGTTTTTATAATATTTAGGATGTTAAAAAGTTTTTTTTATTTTTTTTCTTGAATTATATAAACAGATCTTTGGACCATGTTTACTTCAGCCAACCAGTTTTCAGCTTTTACATTGCAGCTGCATCCAAATATTCTGCTAGATTTAAAAGAACAGGAGGGTGAGGTGAGGGGAATTGTCAAAAATCATGAGAAGGGCTTGAATTGTCAGGTTAATGAGCGTGCAAATAGACCAGTCCCTGCAGCTGCTTGAGTCCTTTCACCACCCATGTCCTGGCCACACGTTCTCCTGGTGCTGGGCATTGGAAAGAATCACAGAGTGCCACTGAGCCATTTTATGAACTTTGTGCTGATGCATCAACTGAGCCATGTGGTCTTCAAAATTGGGAGGCTTTCAATATTTCAGATGCATCAAAAACTGAACGTGTCCTTTGAAAAGTTCTCAGGCTAACGCACACTAATTAAAACATAAAGATTTAATTATTGTTTGTGAAAAATAAAGGCTATCTTACTAAGCAGACAGGAGAATCAAATTGACTTGTCTTTTAAAAGGAGCTTTGTGACATCTTTCTTGGTCACTTGTCCTGGAACATAAAGAGAATTCAAGCCCTGTTCATGACAGGGAGCATTCCTTTATTGTACCTTCACTATCCGAACGACCTGATGGGAACACGCCCGTGGCAGACAGGTAAATCAGCAGCACGCTGTTGGCAGGCAGCTCCTGGAACACAAACAAGGGCACCAGTGGCAAGGGAAGAAAAGCACAAGTTTATTTTAATACTCAATCATCACCTTCATAAACACACTGCCATTCTATTTGTGCTACTCCTGCTTCTGGCTCCCCTCCACCCTGCTCTTGGTATGGGGATTTGCCCTGCCCCACCATGGACACCCCTTCCACCAGAACAAAAGTGTCACCTGAAGAAATGTCTGTAACTTCTCTCCACACAAACCTCTAGGCTGATGTCAGAGCTCCAAGCAGCACTGAGAAAGCACCTGCTTCCACACAGACTCTTTTACTGTCTATCCAGATCTGAGGCTCTCCAAGATACAGAACCCAAAAGCTGCCAAGATCCACGCAGACCCCAAACAGTGCACAAGGGAAACTTTGTTTACAGCTGGAAGGGGATACAGGACTGGAGATTCAGTAGCTTGAGAGCAACAATCTCCTGATGCACTTCCCTGATTTTGGTTTGTGCTTGGCATGCTATGAAATGAAAGAATACTCTAAAGATTTTTCTATTCTCCAGATCAGTGGAGATCCACATTTCATTCAGTCTCACAAACATTCCTGGATATTTTTTTTATTACAAATAAATTCACTGATTTCACAAACCTTAAATGATGCTGCTAAAAATGTATATAGCTGGCTAAAAGTTGGTTTATAAAGTAGGTATTTATGGGGGTTTTCCCGCCTGGCTGGTTTCTCTGTAGACTCCTGTTAAAAAAAAGAAACAAAATACTACTCAAAAAACCCCACAACCAGATATTATTAAAGCAGTTTCATAACCCTCTGAATTTCTGTTTATTAGAGTGCTCATCTCCAACACACTACCCACACAAATGGTCTGCCCATTCTGCATTTCCTAATACACAGTAAAGCAAGATGCCCAGTATTCAAACCGGAACTTTGTATTATCCCTCACTGAAACTTGTGAACTAAATCTTTCTTACTCTCTCAAGTATCACCCAAGAAATCAGTGACAAAATTCACACTTCACCTCAATTAAATAAATGAATATATTCATATTTTCTTTGGGCCCCAGATAGAACACTTGATGCTTTCTCTGAAGGGGACATTAACTTTCAGATGACTTAATAATCTGATGAGTCTAATGGTTTGAGCTACTCTTCACTAATTTCTAGTGAAAGTTACACCACCTTTACTAACCTGCTCTGCACAGTGACAATACTGAAAGAGTACACTACTTAACAGCAATCAATCAAACAAAAAATCCAGTTCAGATGTGTTGCCAGGTTTTCACTGAAGTGGAACTCGCCTGCATTCCAGGTTTGTTCATTTGTGATGCCAAGTTCATGGGTTCCCTCTCCAGGGCTTGCAGCATTCGGAACATGTCAATTGTTAATTCACTGAACTTGACCTGCAAGAGAGTCACACAGTTTATTCTGCCAGACACACATTAAACAGGATTTCTCTGGAATTATCCAGCTGAGAGACTCCACTGCACACCAGAGAGACCATTCTCTCTCAGGGATCTGTCAGTGTCATCTTGGAATCTCTGAAGAGCTGTGAATGACTTCTAGAAGAGCTCACAGAAGACAAAGTCTATTTGTTACCAATCTACCAGGCCAAGTCACTGCACTGCAGACCCCTGCTTCCAAACCACAGGCTTCTCTGGGATGTGCACTAATCAGGTGCTGAAATGGCTATGTACTATGAATTCAGACAAAATCTGACAAAGACAGATGAACTGTAGTTTAAATACAACTCCCTTGCTTACCTAAAAGGAGCTCAGAGAGAAGTAATGAAATTTGTACAACTTCACTATCATTATCATCTAAAAACAGGACCTACAATGTCTTTTGAAAACCTCTTCCTGTTGCCACTGAAGTTGCAACAAGCTGGAGTGAGTACTATGAAAGCTCAGCCAAGCTTTTTCTAGATGTATCTTAGAGGTCTCCCATGCTTGAATGTCGTTATAAATAATCCAGTATATGAAAATCAGTTGTGGCTACTTAATTCACATGTTGAATATAAACAATAAGAGGTCAGTACCACCAGTCTAATATCTAACATTTTATTTTAGCTATTATTTCTGAGAACCCTCTTCCTCTTGCTACCACTGCAACCATCACAATAAAAATATTTAAGTATTCTCCTCTGTTGGACTCCCTGTTGTATGATCAGAAGGGATGTCATAGGGGGGACTCCAAAGATGCACACCCAGGTGCCCAGAATTTCCTTTACCTGGTTGTTGCAGTTCCCAATAATGAGTGCATCTGCAAGAGCAAGCTGTCCCACTATCATCCCCTGCTCCAGCAACGGAGCTCCCGTCTCAGAAAGCCTGTTAGAGGTGATTACAATGGTGTTGTCATCATTTAAAACCATGACAGGGTCTGCCTAAAAAAAGCAACCAGAATAAATCAAGAATTCAGGAAAGCATACAGATTTGCAGTCAGCGAGAAGTCCACATCTCGGCACTTACAATAAACATTTCATAAATGAGGCAGATTTTTTAAATTACTTTGCCATACATGTATTTATATATTGGTATGCAGGCTACAGGATAAAGCCTTCCCACCTGGAAAAGCAAAGTTCCCAGGGACTGCAAGAAATACAAGGGACAAGCACATGAAGGTACAGCAAAGAGAAAAGCATACTGCCTCCAATGACATGGACTCTGCTTCAGCTTTACTGTACCTGAGGAGTCAAATGTCATCAACAACCTTACAAAGTCATGCAGAATAAACTATTCCTACAATCATAATAATTTTAGTTTGCCTATTTTAGGTTGCCTTCCCTTTGAAGAAAAGAATAGGAAAGGAGGAAAGTGAATGATAATGCTGCCACTCATTCTGGCAATATTTAAATATTCCTGTGAACACGTGTCAGTGATTCATGGGACAGGCATACTGTCCCTGCACTGGCACACCTGCTTCCCTCACAGACATGCTGATACAGAAACACTTCCATCAACAAGACAGGAAACTCTGAAACAACTACAGGGGATGGTATTCTCACCTCAATAAATGCTGCCACTTCCTGAAGAACCAGGTTCCACTCCACCTGATCTTCAGTATTGAAACGATGCGTGTAGTCTTCAATTTCATCTGACAGCTCCTATGTAAACAGTTCAGAGATAGACACAGTCAGTCCTAAAACCAGGCTTTAACAGGCAGTCAGTAACCTTATATTTGGTTAGCTGTGCTGGCCTTTAAGAATAATAAATAAATAAATTCCTTGAGAACATATGCAGCACACTCCTGACTAACATGCCAGCCAAAACGCGCTCTTTCAGCAGACAGAATGCCAATGTTACACTGAGCTCTGGCAATGCAAATTGGCTTTTACGTAGGTCCAAATGCAAAGAATATCTGGAGTTAAGTATAATTATCCCACTCACAGCTATGTCACTGGTTATTACCATAAGCAATGGATACCAAGGACTCAAATTTCAGCTTGCAAGTAACTTTAAATACCTTGAGAAAGGGGATGGTGTGGCTGGTTTAGCTGTGCTAAGCTAAGCCTGCAGTTCAAGGGAGCTGTGACACACACAGCAATGCAACCTACACAAAGCTGTCAGGCCCAGGAACTGCTTGAAGCGAGGCTGTCAGAGGGGCTGGGAAGCATATGCTGTGGGGAGCAGCTTGCTGTTCCTTTGCTGCACTTCCAGGGCACCTCCCTGTCTGGGCTGCAGCTATTGGAGTATTTTTATTCGCTGTTCAAACAATGCTACCAAAACCATTTGATCCTAAAGTGTCGTTATTAAATGTCTGAATCACAGAAGGTATTCCCTATGTTGGATGTCAGACAGACTAGAAAAGCAAGGATCAGCAACCTCCTAGCCCTCAGCACCTTTATCCTGATTTTAGCATACCTTTACAAGGTCCTTTACAACATCCATCTTGTTGAGCAGAAGACAAACCACTATAAACCTTGCATAGTAACGCAGCTTCTTAACCACTAATTCGGGCCTAGACACAAGAACAAAAACACCACAGCCAAATCTGAGATTAAAATAGGACAGAGGCAGGTAGCAGGGGTAAGGGAAAGGAGGAGTTTAAGACCAGAGCACGGCTGAACACTTGCAGATTAAGAGCTGTGACTGAACTCATGTGCTGATGAATAGCCACCTGGCTGCTTGGAGGTTTAGTTAAAATTGAGTACAGGGACATAAAAAATAATTTAAGAAAGCAACAGCCTCCTTATGTGACAGGGGCATTGGGAGTCAGATATCATGGCTGGCTCTTCAAACCTTGCTGTACTGCAGTATGAGCTGCTGTTCCCCTGAAAGGCCTGATGAGAATCAAACAGATTCCTCTGCTCCAGCCCAGCTGACCCATCTTCCACCCACAGCATTCCAGCTCCCACCACTGATACTGCTCAGGATTTAAAATGACAAAACTTTGGGGCTAATAGCCTTCTATCCAGGACCAGATGAGAGAATATTCCTCCAGTTATACAGCAAAGCTCTTATTTATCCTGAATTTTTCAACCATGGCAGAAGGATGAAAAGAAACTTCCTTCAACAACATGGATTTTGTCCTAGTTTATAGCTCCTTGCTGCTTCCACACACCTTTCTAGTCTTGAAAAAACAAGGGCCTCCATTCAGACATACCTGTCTTCTTTGTTGACTTGGGAGTAGTAGGACCTCTGCCTGATGGCTGAGTAGAAGGAGAAAGCCTCGTTGAGATAGCTGGTTTCCGAGGTGCGCAGGCTGCGGGAACAAGGGCATCAGCTCACTGCCTGGGGGAAAGCCATGCCAAACCCTCCCTTCCTGCCCCATCCGCCTCCTGTGCATCCAGGCAGAGCTCCCTCCTCCAGAGCCATCCATGAAAGCCAGACTCTCACCCTGTGAGGGCAGATGTCAGAGCTTGGGTCCCACAGGACAGGTGATGGGGTCACTGAACAGCTTTAAGGAACATCAGGCTCCCAGCCTTGTGAATCACACTTTTGCACAACAATGCAGCACACATGGCAGACAGTGTGGAGGCAGGAGCCAAGTCCTAGGGCAGTACCAGTGTGAGCAGCCACGTGGCACCAGGCTCACAGGGGCCTTCCTGCAGCTCCCCATGCAGTCCCCAGCCTCACTCAGAACAGGCATCGTGGCTCAGCCCAGTCACTGATTCCTCCTGACTGAGCATCCAGACATTTGGCATGCAGCTGCCACTAACCTGCATTGCCCACTGAATTCTCTTCTGTGCTTACTTACTAATAATGGTAATAGAGCTGCCCAATCTTGGAAGCAATTTCCCCAATTTGCCACCTCTTCAACCCATACCGATTGTCCAATACTTGTCTATGTTGCAAGAGAGAAAAGAAGGATTAAAAGGATTCCCAAATTTCCCAGAACATCCCACCAGACAAGACAAAGAGCCATTGCAGGGCCAAATTCAGCTTTTATTACTGGTGCAGCAATGCCAGCAGCAGCCCCTCACAGAGCCAACAGCACACACACCCCACAACAAGGGCCATTTATCTTGTATAAACTTGCCAGAACCAGCCGTAAGTGTGTTGCACAAAATACACACAACAAAAGGTCACCACTTCCCAGGAGAACACCCAGACTATGCAGCCAGAGGAAGGTGTGAAGGATCAGAGCCCACGCTGCAGCAAGAGACTTCACACCATTCCAGATTCTGCTCTGCAGAATCCATCACCTCCTCAGTAAGAAATTAAAGCACCACACACTCAGGTAGAGCAAAAGGGTTTGTTAAAAAAGTCACGCTGAACACTCTGCAACATTTTAATTCAATAGACTGTGAGCACTGCAGGAAGCTGTTGTTCCCTCCCTTCATGCTTGGACAACACAGTGAAATCTCAATCTTAGCTGGGGCCCTGGGCATTCCAGAGATTAAAGCTGCACTTAAACTCACCCAACACATCTGCTCATAACACTTCCTTACCGGTGCTGCTGTTGGAACTTCCAGAGTTTGGTGTAAACATCAAATGTTCGCCCAAAATAGGATTGCCACTGCTTCTGCCCATACTGAGGTAAATCCCTGCAAGAGACAGTGACAAAAGCAGAATTAGGAAGAAGAATCCAGTCAGCCCAACATGATAGGAGCATGTTTGTGTCAAAATCAGAACTGTTTTGTTCAGGATTCATTGATATCCTGCACCCAGGACTACAAGAACCATGATTGTCAGAGTTTCTCAAAACCTGTTGTTACTGGATCTCTCCAAACAGGAAATGATCATGCAATAGGTGTTTGAAAATATCTTACAATTTTGCTAAAAGAGAAGTAGTTTTATGGTTATATACACAGAAAGACAAATTGGACTCTTAAAATACCATAATACAGAAAAACCCTACCCATGAGCAAGCAGAATAACCCAATGGAAATGAGTTAATATAGACTGATAATATTTATTGTTACTCATTAAGGAAATAATCTTTTCCAAAAGGATACAGCCACATTTCAGAAACAGAGCCTATGACATCACAAACAAAACCACTGCCCCAATATCACCAGGTCAGGCCAGCACATGGATGCTCACAGTTAATGTTCCCTGGGTTCTGTTACACCACCACATCTGTCACCCTCTAACTCACAGCTAGTGACATGACACAACCTGAGAACTTCTGGTTTTTTCCTGTCAGTCTCCAGTGCTACAAGGTGAGTCAGCCAACCCAATTCAGTTCTGCTCTCCTACCTCCCCTCCATTTCCATGCTGTGGGTTATTTCCACCCCCAAACTACGATGTATTCCTAAGGATTTTGGCTTTAAAGGTTTGTGCTCTTAACCATCACTCCTCCCATCTCCTGGAAGAGACCTGAATCTTGAAATAAATGCAACAGAGGGGACCAAACCCCTGAGTCCCACTGAGCACATGCTCCCTACACATCTACACCAAAGCTCATTCAGAGAAGGTGCACGACTCTGTAAGTGGAAGTAGAAGAGCTTTTCCAAGACACAATCCTCTTTCATTTGATTCAAGATTGATTTCCACAAGGAATGCTCTCAAATCACTGTGCTGGCTCATGTACCACCTTCAGCAGACAGAAAAGCAGCACATTCCACATGCAGGCCTGCAGGGCAGAGACCAAGGGAAGCAGCACCTTTAGGAAACCTTGCCACGTCCTCTGAAGGAGCCAGAGAAGCAGAGCAGTACACACCATTTCAGAGCAGCATTCTGGCCTGCTTCTGCTCACTGTAATTGCTTTAACAGCACCCGAGGTAGGAAAGGAAATTAATATTCCTCTGCTCGTCAGCCAACTGTACTTCCCACACAGCTTGAAGGGACCTAGCTCAGCTACTACAAGTAAAATGAATCCCTTACCAGCTACAGCTCTTACCAGCCTGGAAAATCATTCCAGTAATTGGTACTGATATTCCATGAAGATGCCAAGGAATCTGGGCAGGATTTTACAAAATTAAAAAACAAAAAAATCCCTTCAAACTTGCAACTGGCTACTCAAAATCTTGCAACGTATGTTGGTGTAGCAAGGGGTAAACAGGAATATAAATATGTGCTTCAGGGTACCAACATCTTCATTCAAATACAGCTTGATATAAACACATGCAAATTTAAAGCATTTTCTGCAAGGAACAATTCACCACCTTCTCTCCTTGTAATAAATGTAAACATTTTAGCTAAACAAAAGAAGCTAAGGCACTGTCCAAACACATACCCAAGACACAGCACAGACTTTGACACAGCAAGAGGTAGCTTTAATTTAATTAGCACATCCACAAGATTCACTATTAAAGTATATATAAAAAAATATCATTACAAAACAACATTTAAATGGATAGCTTTTAAAAAGTCATAGAAACTGAAGTTCCCTGGCAGTAATTTACAGAATGACTGAATTAACAAGTTGACTCAAAGACCCCTAACGCAAGAAAACACCCTTCTCTCAAACACCAGTACCTGCACAAACTAAGAAATAAGCAGGTAACTATGGGTTGATGATGCTCCTGCATCTATCCCTCATCAGTGAGCCAATCAACACACTCACCTCTCACTCCCATTCCACACCTTCCTCTGCACCAGCCTAAACATTCTAAGTGAGCCCAGAGCCCAGCCCAAGTCACTGTGCTGCACCAGAGGTGAGTGTGAGGAACTGAGGGGTGTTTGAGCAGCCCTGCTGTGCTGGCCACTGCTGTCTGCAGGCACTGCTGCCTGTCCACACGGATCTCCCCCACAGCCTGCTCCCCTAATTGCAGCTGGCATAGCTGCACAATACCACGGATTCCTCGGCTCCCCGGGGAACGGGAAGGATCTCCATGGAAACAGACAGTAGCACTTGTTCTTTTGATAGTATTCTGACATGGCTGTAATAAAACTTCATTTATGACAATACATTACTGTGGTTTCGCTACAGCTTTTTGCAGACAAGAGCTGCCCTTCCTGCCATCCCTCTGCTGCTCTGTGCTGAACATCACACCTGCTGCTCCCATGTACCAGGGAATTTGGCCATGAGAAAACGGATGCAGAAGCAAAAGAGGACATTTAGTGCAGGTTTTTTAATAGAACGTGGGGATGTGCATTATTTGGTGAGAAATAGCCCAAAAGAATCAGCCCAAAGCCTCGGCTGATTGCAGAGTGTGATTTTAACACAGCTCCTCCCACCAAAGGAGACAGGGAATACATGACCCAGAAGCATTACACACCCAACCTGAGAGCTCAAGACCTATGCTACAGCAAAGCTTTTTGCTACTTCCAGATCTACAGAAGGACAGCAGAGCAGTGAGGACAGACAAAGGCAGCAGGTTTTCCTGTGGAGTGTGCCCAGCCCAGGCTGCTGGCTCAGAACTGGCAGCAGGATCACCTGCTCTGGCTCAACACCCCTACAGGAGGCATAAAGGGGCAACCAAATGAACCCAAATGCAGAGGAGGGACTGGAGATTTGATTTAGGACAGTACAATAGCCTGCTACAACAAGTGGAAACCATTTCCAATATCTTGGCTTTTAAAACATTCCAAATGGGACGTGAGGGCACAAACTCTGATGTTCTACAATGATGGGTTTCTCACACTGGGCATGGAAGACTGATTCCCTTGCTGCACTAGTGTGGTGGTGGATAAATTTCACAGACAGTCCAGAATTTTATCCAATTCTTGCTCTACTCTTTGTCTCCACAAAGACCAGCACTACTTACGTGCTCATAATTAATTGTCTGTCAGGAGTTCATTTCAGCCATGCTGCCAGATAATACTGGCTGAAACCCAATTAAAGGTGCTGAGGTGTGCTTGGCCAGCACCACATGGAAGTTGTCACACAGGGCCATTAAAGATGTTGAGAAAGTCCTAGAGATTCAGCAGTATGCTTCAAAGAGGAAGGCTACAATAACTGTAAATTTCATATTCAAAGCTTTAAATACATTCACAGTTTTGACAGGTGATAAAAAGAGACAATTTCCTTTTATGTTCATGGGCTTGTAGTAGTTACAGGCTCCTGTTCCCAGAACCTGAGCAGCAGTGGGATAAAGTGCTGTGGCACAGGGCCAGAAAGTACCTCCCGAGCCTCCTTTTCTCCATGCTGAGCCCCCCATCTCTCTCTGCTGCTCCTGGTGTTCCAGACCTTTCCCCAGCTTTGTTCCTATCCCTGGACACACTCCAGCCCCTCAGTCTCTCTTGCCATGAGGGGCCCAGAACAGGACAAGTTGCCTCACCAGTGCCCAGTACAAAGGGACAATCACTTCCCTAAAATACAGCTGCTGAAAGTCTTTTAATTCCTTGAAGTCTCAGGCTTCTTTGTGACACTGAACACATTTAAGCACTTTCTAACATTTAAAAGAAAATAATAGCAGTGACAATACACCATGACAAACTGCTTCCTTACACCCTCCCTCTTCTCAGCCTTTTTCAAGAAAAAAGCAAGTGGGAGTGGAGAAAGGAGAGAAGAGAGCCATTGCAACACACTTCATTAGCAGTTTATTCTAACTTCTAGCCCAGGGTAGGGACACTGGAAAGACAACCCCCCTGGGTTATCCTAGCAGGCATGGCCACAGGAGATGCTCACTGGGATCACGAGCACAAAGTACACTTTCGAGCAGCAACCTTGGCAGACCATCATATGTTTTCCTCAAATGCTGTATTTGGCATCTGCATTGGGAAGAGAGGAAGGAAATGCTACTGAAACAAAGACGTGGCAGGCTGAGCCCTTGCAATTTTTGGCAGCAGCAACAGCTAAGCAGCTGCCAACACAGCTATAGGCTCAGCTCCCTGTAGCTGAAGTGCCCAGAGGAGGTTTTGGGAAGGAAATCATTGCTCTCCTCTCCCTCCCCCATCACTTCTTTTCTAAGAAACGTGGTAGGGGGAAGAGAATAGCATAAAACACAGCAGCAAAGGCCGTCACCATTTTCAAAACAGAAGGTGTCAGGCATGAATCAAATGCATTTATTATGAAGCAACTGGACTAAGAATTGGGATGCTTGCCAAGACATTTCCAGGTGAACTCCCCAGAGAACAAGCACTAACAAAGCAGATACCTGAGAACTATAATGCTGCTTTATCCTGTCATTATGCCCATGGGAATCACAGGCCTTAGAGGTGAAATGGTGGTCAAGTGTAAGAAGTAACTGTGCCAGGTTACAGTAAGGACAGAGGTTCCCCTTCTGCAATATTCCTATTTTCACACAGCAGAACTGGCTGCTTAATCCCATCTCTATTTTTATTTGCCATACTTCATCCAAAGGTATTCTCCATTTCCTTTTCATTTAGCTGGACAAGAAGGTTTCTTTCTGGAAACGTACCATGGATATACTGAGAAACTCCACCTCTCATCTCGAAATCTGATACAAGCACTACCTCGCTCCATGGCAAAGGAGGAACAGAATGGCTGGAGGTTCTCTGCCACCTCTCTGATCTGAACTGGAGCAGCACGCAGCCACACATGAACTGTGCTCATTTCAGGCCAAAATTTCAAGCAAAATCTATCCGAAAGCCAGCGTAATGTCATATACAGTCCTGGAAATCCTGGTCTCAAGATCTCAGTCCTTTTGCTTTAGACTGTCTTTCATGGGGGGGGGGTCAAATACAATCACCAAGAACTCCTTGTCTCTGTTGCCCATTTGCCATTCAGATTTTGGAGCACAAAATGTTTGTTTTGGATTTGGTAATCAACTCCTAAAGCACATGAAAGGATTATCAATAGCGGGGGGCGGAGGAATTAAAAGCATCTTTGCTAACCATCTGTGTTTGACTAACAGCAAGCTATAAGGGCCCAAACATACAGCATTACTCAGAGACCAGGAAGAGGCTGAACTGCCAACCAGATATGAGCTCAAACCCCTGTTACTTAAGAGACTCTGCAGCAAAGCTTAGAAATAAAGCAGCTTTGGATACATGCTGTTTAACTCAGCCTATATTGACATAAACAGGATATCCACATTACTGTCCAAACGTGTATTCCCCTGCAGACAAACCCGCTGGACTTTCCAGCTGTTGTTGCAGCTGCTTAGTAAATAAATGTGGATTTTACTTTTCTCCACAGTTCAGATTAAGCACTTGTTTCACCAGACACATCCAGGGTATGGTTTCAATGTTTCTGTTTACTGCTTCCTAATTTTCTTCCCCAAAGATGTTCCCTCTCCTCCTTTCCTCCCACCCAGAAAAATCCTCTTCATTCCTTTCTTTTTCCACAGAGACAGTAGTGGCTTGGATTTGCATGCTGTGGACTGCACACAGTCACACCTAATCCTTTATTGTGCCCTTCTAACACACTATTTCAGCAAAAATCATATCAATTTCATGGGATTTCCAACTTTTAGTTTACTATATAACTGGAACCTCTGCTCCTACAAAACATTCTTACATACATGGTCCAAAAGTACCCATACAGAGGTGCATTATTCTCTCCTAAACAAACTTACTGGGTTTGAAATGTTCACTGTACAGCTGACTTCAGCATCACACACTGCAGTGTGTGTTCCAAGGCTTTTCTGAAGGAATACTCTCAAAAATCCACTAACCTTAAGCCATTGAAGAGCTGCTTAGATTTATCCAATAAGTAGCAAAAGTCTGTCACCGTTTTTCTCTCTGCTTGAGGAATATCATCTTCAGCTCCCCCCGATGACATGGTTTCTTTTAGGGCAGCTCAGTCCTATGAAGAAAAAAACAGCCACATTACTCAAAAATCAAGGGCTGCCATGAACTCATCCAGACTGAGATGCATGTTCAGTTCCATGGGGATGTAACACAGAGCATGCAGTTCTCCACAGGTTACTCTTCTCAAGCCTCATTTTAAAAAAACAGCTGAGAATCAAGGCATGGGACTAATTATTGCACAATGCACTAGTTAACAGAGCAAAATTGAAAGTAACTGTGGTAAAACAGTCACAAAATAAAATAACTTTGAGTACTGTCTTCATGCCCAACAAAAGCAAGAGAAACTGGCAGTTTCCACCCAGCTTTTGGGGTAAGTTAGACGGCCATCCTGCCAACCAAGCAGTCTCATGATTCCCCAGTTTAGACAAGATGCAGCCCACACAGACTTGTTTTTACACATCCACATGACAGCACACCACAGCACCAGTGCAAGGCCATGGGGGCACTGCACAAACCACTTGTTGAAGAGCTCCAGGAAAAGGTAAAAAGTGCCCCTGTATTGTCAGGTAACTGCAATATGGGTGCCAGAGTCCAAAACATACCACCCAGATGTCACAAGCTCTGGCATGAGCCTGGCAAGAAGGATGTGAACACTGTGAACACCAGCCTGTGTATGAAACCTCCAAACATCCACATTTACACAGCACGGAACAAACAACACCAAGTACTTAAAGCACCAACACATGAGATTGACGTGAACAGTGAGGCCTAAAAAACAGATGTCAGAAGTAGCCAGGAGGTGATTCAGGAATGTCAGGAACAGGGACAATACCCCAGGTCCTGTGTGCTCCACAGCAAGGGTCACCTAAATCCTGCAGCAAGCCCGTAGGTTCTGTGTTCCACCGTGGCAGTCCAGGCACTCCAGAGCAGCTTCAGATATGTTTGCAAAAATTGAGGAGCTTGCTTAAGTTGCAAAGTGTGTTTTATACAGTCTAGATATCAGTCTTTCTATTTCATGGCAGTGAATTTTATTTTACACTATCCTTAAGTTATACTACCCAACAACCCCAACTACTGCCAACATAACCTGTGCTAGCCCTGGCACAGGCAAGTAAAACCAACTAGGCTTGGGCTTGTTTTTTAAAACCAAGCACTTCTCGCATGCAGAGTTCACCAGACCCACTGTGAAGAGGCCAATTATGTAATCAATAAAAGATAGACAAGAAAATCCATAGCCTGCCAATGTGAAGGCAGGAAAAATATGGTAAGCTGGCTTTTCCAGCTGACAGAGAAGGAAAATAAAATTAGTTATCTCATGCACTGGTTTTGGCTTATCATGCTCTGGAGGGGGTGGTATTTGGTGCTGTACAAAGGAAGAGCTACTATCAGGAGCAGCTCGGGAGAGGAGGAGGTGCTCCTGCACTAAGGACTGTGTTGTAATGCAGCAGCAGTACAGACAGGAGGGAGAATTATTATTAGAACAGCAAGTGGGCACAGTAAAGGGAGGAATACAGCTCCTGACGTGGCCCTTTCCTAAGGGACTGCTCTGCTCCAAATGAACAATGTAAATAAAAAGCAACCAGGAGCACATCCACAACGGGGACCTCTCCTTTCCTTTGATACTACAAGTTATCACATGGATCCCTGCTCATCTGCAGACAGACAGTTCTCCCAGTTTTGACAGCCCAACTATACCAGGAATATCACCTACTTAATTTCTTGTTCTCTGTTTGATGCTTTTTGCTTTCTTTCATGCAAAAGAAACTGTTGGGCTGTTTTGCATGACAATTTTTCTTAAGTAACACATTTAAAAAATGCTCTCCAGAGTCTGCAGAAGGAGACACTGAAACATTGGTTTAAAAGACTGCTAGAATAAGTCAGAAAATGGTGGATTCCAGCAAAACTTATTCTCTCAAAGATTTTGCCAACTCCTCAGGCCATACAAGGCAGAAAACCCGTGCTAGCCAAGCCCCACACTTGGTGTGCCAGGTTCTTCCCTACAAGCTCTCAGAACACAAAATTCCAGGTTTGCTTAGTGCAGTACATTATTGGACTTCACAAATTCATCCCACTGCAGCACCCAGGGTAGCAGAGCTTCATCCCAGAGGATGGCAGTAAAAGTTGGAGCTGAAGGGCTGCAGGAGGAGGGATGTGGGACAGGACAGAGGTTTCATGGTGCTGGCCAGTGTTTGTAAAGTCAGATGTCACTTACATCACACACGTCTCCACTTCCCTGTGGTTTGCTGTCTTTTGGCTAAGGTTTTCCAGGCTTAGCTGGAAGGGAAAAAGAGTGCTGAAGTTAATGGCATGCACTCCCCACTGGCCCTGCCCTGGGATTCAGGCCTGCAAAGCAAGGCAGGCTTTGTGAGCCGGGAGGGAATGCTCTGGGTCAGGGAAATCAAGCTGACAATGCAAGCCCAGCACGGATAAGTTCAATAAGTGCATTACATCCTCTCAGATTTGCTACATGCCCAGGATCACTGTAAGCTTCCATTCAGCTGCCTGCCGGAAGGGGAGGGTCACAACTTTGAGGTGTAGGAGCAAAGGAAACCTCACACACTGAAGGTGCAGCCATGGGGCACAGTGCACAGGAAGGATTCAGGGGGCTGTAAGCTCTTCTGCCAGTGAGGACAGGTAGAACCAGGAGCAGCTTCCTGGAGCTGCACAGCAGTTGGCTGGACGTGGCACCCTGACCTCCTGACAGAGCACTTGTACAACCCAACTGCCTTTTTTTAAGCCATTACTTCTTCTCACTTATGGACTCTTGACTGGTTTTCAAATGCTTCCCACTCTCCACTTAGAGGCACAAGTGGTAACCAAAAACCAAAAGCAAACACACTTTGTTCATCTATCTTGTTGATACAGGATTTTCCCCAAACTAAGATGTTCCTAGAACTGCTCTCTGCAGAAACCAATGGTGGAAAACACATTCCAGTCTATCAGGATTTTAAAGCTGTCAAACCTTGAGTTAGAGACCAGTTCTCTTTCCACTTTTCATCCTGACACATCTCCCGCAGCATCACTGCCAAAAGGGGATGTGACACAAAGCCAGACACCCAGCTGGTATCTATTTCTTATCTGCAAATTAACAACACAGATAAAACTAACCTCCTGATCATTCACACACAAAGCCTGGAACCATCATGTCTAAAACCCTATCAAAAACCAGCCAATCTTACCTTCACTAAGCAGGATGCCTGCCTTGGCTCCCTATTTGCCTGTCCTTTTCTTCTGCAGACTGGCACACTCATGTCTCATGTTTTCTTTCAACGCTATACTGCACGTTTTGGGAAAACCATCTGTGTGTTTCCATGTGATCTGCTCAGAGTGCTAGTCCTGACAGAGCCTCAGACAACACAAAATGCATTAGAAACCAAATTCATTCCTCTTGCCAGAATACCTAACTCTCCATCAAGAGCCATTGCCCTGATGTTCCCAAGACACCACTCGGTTCTGCCCAAGAAACACTGAAATAAATAATTAGCAATCCCCCCAGACAGACACTGAAAACCTCACAGCCTGCTGGAGTCAGGAATTCAGAGGGAATGGCAACGAGCAGTTATACATCAAACCATTTCTTTACAAAATGTAGTGTGGGGGGGAAGATTTCTTTATTATTCCAAGGTTTTTAGTAAAATTTGGAACCAATCACAGACATTCCTCACCCCAACCACTGCTCACCTCAGGGCACGTCTGCACTGCAGTGGCTGCAGCTCTTCCAGACATATCCAGCTCCTATTCCAGCAGCTGGTTGGATGCTGCAGGAGGCATCTGGGAGCAGGCTGAGCCCACACCTGAGCTCCTGGCAGGGCTCAGTGCCAGGGGACAGCAGTGCCCAGGGCCAGCTCAGAGAACAAGCAGAATGTTTGTGTGCCAGCTCTGCTCAGGGCTCTGGGGACATGCACAGGCACTGCACAAGGAACAGGACAGAGCCTGGGCTTTGGGGACACTTTTGTCTGAATGCCACAACGATAAGCAACTATAACTTAAGAAACAGGAACAAGTAGCTGTTGTATTTAACTGATAATGCTGGTCAAATCATGTTCCCTCAGCCTGGATGTTTGCTTAGTTCAAAGGGCACTAAGGAGAAATTAATTACAGGGGTGAAAGCCTCATTTCATATATAAATTACAGTGTGGCTGACAAAATCACCTGCAAATGCAACTAGGTCTAGCAATTATCTTCTATTGGGAATTCTCCAAGAAACTGGTTTTCCTACTAAAGTACACATTTTTACAGCCAACTTTCAAAAATACTGCTACCTCTAAATATTAGGCAAGAGGGAAGTCACTTTAGAAAAATAATAAAAAGACACAAACCCCAGTGAGGCTGTGTATGAACACACCCCCTGTCCTGTGCAGGAGCAGCCAGGGCCAGCAGTCCCTGCTGCAGGGACAGGGAGCTTGGTCCCACATTGACTGGATTGATCCTCCCCTCCACATCCCAACAAACCCAGCTCTCCCCAGCACAGAGAAAGCTTCCACTGCCCTGGGGCTCCACACGCTCTGAGGGGCTGGCCAGATGCTTCCTACAACACAACAACCTTCTTCTGTCTGTCCTTCCCTTTAATAGGTGCACTAAATGCATTACTCTACTTTCACTTCTTTTAAATTTTGTGAAAACTACTCACTACATAATCTTCAGTACCTTTCTTCCCAGAGCAACAACAGTTACATCAGACAAGGGATTTAAAAGCTGCTTGGAGAAGAAGAAAAAGGAGGAAGCCTGATCATGCAAGTGCATTCCTAAATAAGGGAAAGGAGCAGGCAAGGGATAAATAAGAAAACAAGATAAACCCACGCACACACATTCCCCTGCTGCACACTGCTGTGGCCAGTGGAAGTGGCAGAGAGCAGGCACTCACAGTTACACAAGAACAGTTATACAAGTTGCACAGATTTTATTCCTGCAAACTGAAAGTTTACTACTCTCACATGAATGCACAATTCCTTCCTCAGCACATCAAAGATGAGAAGATCTGCAAACAGCCTCGCAATAAGACCTCAAGAGTTAAGTGGAGCTGCCACCTCTGCATTACCTGTGAAATCTCGTCAGGAACAGTCTCACTAATTCCTGTAGGAAAATAGGCAATGCCACAAACTCAGTTCCATTCTCAGTCAAATGAGTTGGAAAATACAACATGCAGTGTCAATCCCATTATTTCAACTTCAAGTAAGTGCTCTGTCTGTAGAATCAGGCTTTTAGTATGTTTCAGACGTCTTTAAAAACCTCTTTCATTGCTTAGAAGCACACCTGTCTGCATCCAGAACCGCAGTTTTGGCATCTTTTCTCTCAGAAAAATGAGGAGGTGCTCATTAACATCATGCCACGGAAACCGTGTAGTCCCTTCCTGCCTCCTACACTGAGATCATGGAAGCCACACCTCAGCAGCAGACTGCTCTGAATTCACTCTGGGCAGACTCACTTTGAACACCAGAGACATGATCTCACCATGGGATGCACGTGGCCTTCAACTGCCTTCAGAACACAAAACTTTTGCTTCTCTTCTTTATGTTTCTGCCACTGACAATTTGTTCCACCTTTGTTCTGAGCCCTCTGTGATCCCTCTTTCACTGCAGTTCACGACCTTTTGTGCATAGGATGAACAAAGGGCACAGGCTAAAAATGTCATCACAGTTGGGCCTCTGCTCTTCTACTGACTTCACTGGTTTGCTATTAAAAATAGGCTCAAGCTCAAAGTCAGACCAAAGAAGAATTTCTGGGTCATCAGAGTCTAGGAATCTCCAGAAGATGGTGCAGAAGCAATGTGGAAGAGGACACAAGTGCTTCTTTTCATCCAAATTCAAATCATGAATCTGTCGTGGTGCCTGCATACCACCTACATGATACTTAGCAGTCATTTGCTTTGTATGAAAGAGCAAGAGCTAAAAAACCATCAGGCTTGCCCACTCTTGGCAGGGGTGGGAGGGTAGAAGGGAGACAGAAAAACACCATCAGCTGTGGCAGTGAGCTGTGTGTATTTACATTTCACAGGCTGAACTATTTAGTGGTTTATTTACACACAATGTTCTTGGAGCAGCTAAAATGCCAGTTGTGTTTTATCTCGATTTTGTGGCAATGAGCATAAGCCACAGAATCACAGAAGAGTCTGCAAACGGGAGACGAACCTCCTACATCTGGAAAAGCACATAAGCCACTGTGAGAAAGGAGAGAGATTTTGGGAGCACGGACACAACAAGGGCTGAAATGCATTAGTTATGACAAGACACCAAAATACAACGCAGGGACTCGACAGCAACGAGCCAGTCGCAGTGCAAGAGCTCATGCTGCAGGGATTGCACATCCCAGGGCAGCCCTCACAGCCCAGCCAACCTTCGGCACGGCACGGCAGCCTCGGGTCCCTGCGGCTGCCCCTCCATGTTAGAGCGAGGAGGGAATTGCAGGCAGCTCCATTTTATGCACATTTGATGGCAAGACGCCAACACAACTGTTGACTGAGCCAAATCTGGGCCCCCTTGAACTAAGCCATCACCTGGAGCGGGGCGGAAAAGCACATGCCTCTCGCCTTCCCAGCAGCCAAGTTCCTGAAAAGCATCCCAGCTACAGGGAAGGTTTTTCTTTCTTTCCTCTGACAACAACTGGTGTTTTAACTCTTTTATGTACACTCATCAATCTGAAATGGAACAGCTAACGTGAAGCTAACGTGTACAATTGCATTGTACAGCAATGGGATGGAGAGGCTTCCTTCCAGCGAGCCAAATGCTTTCCTGGCTGGCCCAAATGGCAGCTGAGGCCAGTGCCCGATCTGGAGGGCAGCTATCGTCACACTCTGCAGCCTGTTCCCATCCTGGCCAAGGTGCCAATGGCTGCCTTCCAACTGGAACTGTATTCCAACAAAAGGGAATGCAGGACAGGCTTGGGAAAGCTTTCTGATCCCTTTGGTTCACCTCTTCCCTCCAAACCAGCGTTTGGTGGGAGCTGCCAGCCCGCTGGGGAATTGCATGGAGAGCATCACCATTCTGGGAATTCACCTTCCTGAGCAGGTACTGCTCCTGAGCCGTGCCTCTGCCTCACAGCACAGAAATCCCTCTGCTGACTTCTGCTTTAATTAGATTTCAAAAACTCAGCCTCTCGTCTGTGTTCCATTATATTAATAGCAATAATTAAAAATACTTCAAACAACAAGTCCTCCAAACCTGCAGCTCCATCCAGGCTTTCTGGCACCGCACACTTCCTTTCCTGCCTGACATCCTCAGGGAACCAGATTGATGGTTACTCTGCTCCATCCCTGCTGCAGGGCCGTGCTGTGCTCTCTCAGCACATGCAGGCTGCAAGGTAATATTTGTGTTGGCAACTTCCTTACATACTTTACAGAACCAGACCTCCATCTGACCCTCAGTGCAGCTCCCACACACAACTTGGTCCACTCCTTTGAGCTGTCTCCTCTTGCTGCAACACATGCTCCATACCATACCTCTGTTTCCAGCCTGTTTAAAAACCACACATCTTGAACAGAGCTTTTGTGCTTTAACAGTGCACCTTAGCTATAAAAGCCAAGACTGCAGAACATTCTTATACAGAAACACCAAACAAAATTATTATAAAATCTGCATGTATAGGTCCTGGATGTCCTTTTCCCAAGATTGCTCCAATGAAAGCAATCATTTTTTATGAAAAAATGAGAACTGTGTAAAATTCTGTGTAAAAAGACATCAACAGCCACGTTTTTATGGTCAGAATCCAAGAGCTGCACTGTGCTTTAGGGGGCTAGTGGGGGTGTTGGGGTTTTTTGTTTAGTATCAGTTCCATTTCGGCTCCTTAGGCAGTAACACCACCCCAGAACAGACTTTCACACCAGAGATCTTCCTTCTTTACCCAAAGCACACCAAGCAGAATAAATGATAAGCCAACAAAGTAACGTGTCCAGATAACCCAGTGAATACCCATTACCCATCTGTGCCGCAGCAGATCATCAACAACTCCATTTCACGCCAACAGAGCCAAAGCAGGCTCCAAGTGCTGCAGAAGAGGGGAGATGCGAGTGGCACAGCAGCGAGGCAGCTGCAGTGCGAGCAGGGCACTGTGCACAGCATCATGTGACAGCACAGCAGCCGCGGGAGCTGCAGCCCCGGCTCCCACCTCCCCAAACTCTGCCCTCCGTGCAGGGCCACGGGCACTGCTGGCTGATTCCAGTGCAGAACTGACTGGGCTTAGAAGCTTCTCGATGGTTTGAACCGTTACGCTCCGCTTCTGTTACTTCCCTCCACAAAATAAGACAGGGACACAGAAATGATTAACAATGAGCTTCATGTTCCTCCTGCTGGAATGCACTTTCAGCATCTTTATCACTTGTAGATCGACTTTCTCAAAAGAGCACAGAACACAGTATCATTCTTACACGTAGAGCAAAGCCCAAGCAGACACCGTTGTGATAAAATATTCCCTTGTTTGTAAGGGACACGGATTGCCAACTGAGTTTTGATAGTGTATTGTAGCTACATTTCAAGACAAAACAATGATCACATTCTCCTTTGTAGCACAACAAAATATTCCCTCTCTCCATACAGTGTCTGTGAATGGTTTTTCTATTTCCTGCAGCAAAGGACCTGGCCATCACATTTGTGACTGTCTGTATTGCCCTGGCAGCCCACGCTGACTGGAGAATAATGCTCCCTGCTCCTGGTGAAGTGACTCACTCTTTCTTTCATTTAACATAAATCGTGGTCCAATTTATCCAAACATCTTGAATGAGACTGTATGAATGTGATTTGAAAATGAAGCCTCTTTTTTCTACACACACAATCCCTAGCAAGGCACCAGGCTCCCACAGCGCTTCCTCCACCGTGCCAGGGACAGCAGAACCACCACACCGCAGGTTCAGGCAGGGTGAGGAGACCCCGGGCAGGACCTGCACCTGCAAATCCCACAGCAGGACCCACACCAGGATGATTTTCTACGATTGCAAAGACTGCTGCCACCACAGCGGTCCCGCTGCCCGCAGGAGCCGTGGGAAGCACCCTGGGAGACTCACTCACATTTTACTCTCCATATGGTCCCACAGTGCTGCTTTGCATCAGCTTGGACAAGATGCCATGAATTACAGGTTGCATTTGGACAGCTCATGCAAAATGTCCTTTTTTTTTTATATTAAGAGGTCCATTTTGCAGGTTGGAGGACTAGAAGTGCTTGGCCCAGACACAGCTAAAGCATAGAAGCTTGGAGTCTGGTTATTAAATGACAGACATGCACCTCAGACATTGATGAAAACAGGTCCTATTCCGTGGTGGGAGATTTGATCTAGAGCTGAAAACCTGCACTCTTGATCTTGAATGTTTTAACAGGTTATGGACATTTTTATAGGGCAAGAAATTTGAGGGGATGACACAACACAACAACCATCCAGCTTCTGTCCCCAAGGGCATCTCATGTCACCTATTGCCCAAAACATCTCTCTGTACAAAAAAAGACAAAAATTCAGAGACAAGGGAGCTGCTGCAGTAGAAGTTTAAAATCAGAACAAACCCATGACGATTCCATCAAAGCGGCAGCTTGGATACCCAGCAGTGCACAGACTGCTCCCGTAAAATCCGGCAACATTCCATCCCACCGGGCTCGTCTGGCGATGCCGGACGCCGCTACCTGTCAGCGGCGAGCTCAGCAGCCACAGCCTCGCCCGCCGCCAGCGGGAACGGAGCCGCGGAACGGAGAACTTAACACCGAGGGGCTCGTTCGGTAATTATTTCAGTACGCTGCCAGCCCAGGCCTAAGCGCTAGACGTGTCACATCGCCTTCCTCCTCTCCGTTAGCGGCAAAGACAGCGCCGAGCTCGGCCCCGTGCCGCCGCCGGGCCTCGGCAGCTGCGGCCCCCGCCGCCCCTCACGCGGCACCGGGCACGGACCGGCCGCGGCACCGGGGGATGCTCCGGCAGCCCCGCCCGCACCTGCCGCCTCACCTGGGCTCCCCCGCGCGGCGGGGCTCTTCCGCCGGGCCCGGAGCTCCGCGGGGCCGACACCGCGGTGAGGGGCGCGCCGCCG
>VWZP01005797.1:418464-428600 GCA_013396995.1 Dicaeum eximium
TCCCCTGGGATCCCTCTCTCTCCCCTGGGATCCCTCTCTCTCCCCTGGGATCCCTCTCTTTCCCCTGGGATCCCTCTCTCTCCCCTGAGATCCCTCTCTTTCCCGCCTGCAGCCGTGTGGTGCGCAAATCCATAGCCCGAGTGTTGACTGTCATCAACCAGACCCAGAAGGAGAACTTGAGGAAGTTCTACAAGGTAAGGACAAACGTCTTCCTTAAGCGGCCTTTACACTCTTGCCGTTGACAATTACAAAGTTTGTGGGGAGGATTGCTACTTAAAAGCTTAAAACTCAATGTAAAACTGTCATTTACGTTGAGTTTAAAGCTCTCTGGTCATGGTTGCTTTTTAAATATTAATGCAAGAATTCTGCAAGCTTGGTGTGAGTCTGCTTTTGGAGGAGAGTCCTCTGGCATCATCCCTTCTGTGGGGTGGGGTGGGGTGGACTTGCTGGGGGATGCAGTTTGCAGAAATGCAGAAACTCTTTTATTTTAAATTTAATCGTCTTGCAGGTGACCAAGACATTCTTTATTCCAATAAGGTTCTGTAATTTTTAGAACATCACTTCCTAGAGTTTGAATTAGATCATATTGGGTGGGGAAAAAAGAACTTTTCAAGAGGTGCTGGATAACTGGGGCTTGTAAGATTAGGCATTATTTAAACCTAAAATCAGAGCTGCTGCAAAAATTACAGTCCGCTCACATTTCCCAGGAGAGAGGAGTGTCCCAAACGTGCAGGCTGTAATGACAGCCCGAGGAGAAGGGGCTGGGACAGCGGTGCTGGCGCTGTGGCAGGAGCTCAGCTGCTGTGTGTCTTTGCAAACAGGGCAAGAAGTACAAGCCGCTGGACCTGCGGCCCAAGAAGACGCGGGCCATGCGGCGCAGGCTCAACAAGCACGAGGAGAACCTGAAGACCAAGAAGCAGCAGCGAAAGGAGCGATTGTACCCGGCCCGGAAATTCGCCATCAAGGCATAGCCCCGAGCAAGCTGCGGCTGGGGCTGGGGCTGGGGATGGCTCATTAAACGGAGTTTGGTTTGGAAGTGTCACTGCTGCTTTCTTTGGTGGGGTGGCCATTAAGGATCATCAGCTCAATGGAGGGAAATGGGAGGATTCACAGAAAGTGTTTGAGCTGTGGCTGCTAATAGAAATACAGACCTGGCAGTTTATTTTCCTCTGAGGAACAGGCAGTGAATGGGTACAGATCTGTGAGGCTGGTTCTCCCAAATGTGTGAGAAGTATTTAACCTGAGATTGATGGAAAGTGGAAGCTTTTCACAAATGCTGGTAGTCAGTCGATACTTACCGCTATTTATCACAGTTTAAAATTTTATCTTGTGCCAGTGTTTAAGGGTTAATAGAAATAAATTAACTGAGGGATTTTACAGGACTTCATGGAAACTTGTCAGCCCTTGGTTCAGATCCCTGGGCAGCTTGTAGCTCCTGAGAACCCCCTGGGGGGAGATGGTTTCAGACCAGGTGCTGCTGAGGGCAGGTGAGCTCAGGGAGTGACAAAGTCTGAGCTGCACGGGTGGCACCTCTCAACTCCCAGGGCATCTGTGGCCTCTCAGTTCCACACTTCTTTCTACCTGGAAAGCTCAGCACGGGTTAAACAGTTTCTCTTTGTCCTCTGTGGAGCTCTTTGGGACTCAGAAATTGAGTTGCAATTCCAAAAGCCTTTTTTGGTCCTGATTGTGAGGAAGAGTTCCACAGTGCTGCTGGAGCGTGAGGGCTGCAGCCCTCATGGTTTGTGTTAGTGCAGCCAATGCATTCGAACATAAAAAATTGCCTATCCATTAGGGAGTTCCTAGATTGGGTCCAGATTTTGTTTAGGAAAAAGATCTTAATTCTGCTCCCTCAATTAGGGATTTTTAAGCCTCAAGCCAGTTTTCTCCAGAGAGGCCGAATCACTTGCGGTGCAGGGAATTTCCCCTACATGGTGGCATTGCAGGGGTGGCTGTGCCGCGGTGTCACCTGGGCTGTGCCACGGCTTTGTTTGGAGCCCGGGAGGGCGGGACGTGTCTGGCAGCGAGAGGAGCGGGGCTGGCACAGCCGGGGAGCTGCGTGTGGGAACGGCTCCTTGGCTGGGGCTGCGTTCCCAGGCAGGGTTACACGGGGCTGTGGCTGTCCAGTGTCCTGCCGTGCCACAGAGCTGCTCCGGGGGAGCCTGAGCTGCTCCGGGGGAGCCTGAGCTGCTCCGGGGGAGCCTGGGCTGCTCCAGGGGAGCCTGAGCTGCTCCGGGAGAGTCTGAGCTGCGTGCCCAGCACATGCAGCCCCACGGGAGCAGGATGAGCTGAGGATCCCAGATCTGCACGCTCCCGTGCCAGGAGCCTGATGCCAGAGGGGCTGATCCCCTGTGCTGGGAATGGGGCAGGCTGGGGCAGGTGGCTGCTGCCAGATCGTGCCTGGCTGCATTTGGGCTTCTCTTTGGAGAGGTGTGTGCCCTGTGCTGCTGAGGGGAGCCCGAGGCTCTGCCAGCATTCCTGACAACACCGCAAAGCAAACACGGCTGAACTGTGCGCTGCAGAGACTGGTGACAGTGTCAGGGTGTGCTCCAGGTGTCACCTTCCTCCCCAGCCACGGGAGCAGCTGCACTGCAGAGAGGATCTGCTGTCCCAAGCACCCACTCAGTACAGATCACGGGCATGCCAGTCAGCAACAAGAAGGTGGGAAACACAAAAACAGGGAAAAACCCCAACTAGGCAGGCACCGAACATCCAGGAGCCATCCCCATGCTGCAGTGGGAGGCAGTGCTGGAGAACAGCTCGGGCCTCTGTGCACAGCCCACAGCAGCCATTTGAGGAGGTGAACATGTTCCTGGCACTGCACTAAATCCTGGGGCTGAATTACTCCATCCATCCATAGCTGTGTGACAAAACCAACCAGTCTGGCCCTTCCATCAGAACTGCCCTGTCCTGTTACAGGAGACATCCTGCAGAAAAGCAGCCCTTTAAGTGACCAGCAATGACAGACTGATTGAGAGGGCAAGGCAGAGCCTGTCCTGGCTGGGGTCTCTGGTGGTCTGGGCTGGTTCCCTCCTCACCAGCCAGCCCCAGAGGGTACCTATGCTGTCCCAGCTCCCTGGCAGAAGCCACTGCTGTCAGGGCTGAGTGAACAGTCTCCAGCCTTGCTGCTGCCCAGAGGGAGGGAAGGAGGGCAGGAACGCCCAGCTAAGGGCCATGCACTGCCCAGAGCACCCCAAGGTGGTGCTGCCTCTGTGGGGACCGTACAGCGTGTCCCCTGTGCCCCTGCAGGCTGTGTGGCCGCTGTCCCCCCTGGCATGGCCCTGCCTGGCTCTGGGGTCGCTGGCTGGGACCCTGACCCTGCACAGCTGCCAGCGCCAGCCCTGGGCTCAGCACCGGTGTCTGCAGAGCGCCAGAACCTCGGAGGCTCAGACTGTTTATTTGCTCCTTGTAACTGAAGATGTCCCTCAGCACTGGAGAGGTTTCCTGGGAAAAGATATTCTTCAGCAAATAAATAATTTCCCGGGTAGGATGGGGACGGAGGAGCAGCTGCTGGCTGGCTGCAGGGCACGGCCCAGGGCTGGTGCTGCTGCAGAGGGAGCCCTGGCCCCGTGCCCTGGAACGCATCCAGCAGGACCAGATGTTTCTGCCCAGCACAGCGGGACCGGCCCGGAGCGGATGGTGTCTGTGGGAGCTGGCAGCACCACTCCTGGACCCGCTTCTGATCTGAGGCAGGGCCTGGGGGCCGGGGGGAGCTGCTGCAGAGGGGCAGAGGCAGATGCGAGCTTTATAATCACTGAGTCTTTTAGGATGGAAAAGACCCTCAAGATTGAGTCCAACTGTAAACCAAATTTGCGAGGAAAGCCTAGGACCCACCTCCCTTGGCTGGTGTTTGCTGCTATGGTCACAATCCCCAGGTCTCTAATGCTCCTGTCACCTTCCTCCTTCAGGACCCTCCTTGGCTGCTGCCCTGAGCTACCATAGGGCTGGTCTGTGCACACAGTGGGATGTGCGGGCAGCAGGACATGGAGGGACACACTGTGGGGCAGGGAGCTTGGGAGCGACCACCTGGGCACATCGCAGTGCCCTCGGCCGTGCCATGCCCAGCACAGGCACGCTGGAGGAGCTGGCCCCGCGTGGCTGCGTGCGAGCAGCGCGTCCGGAGCCTCCGGTGACCACAACCCCACGCTGTGAGGCCTGGCAGGAAAACGCCGCGTCCCTCCGGCCTCGCGGACGGCCTGGGTCTGCCCGGCCCTGAATGCCCGTTTTGTTGGCCAGTCTGGGGGAGGACTTGCCCCCACGCTGCCCCGGTCCTGCTGCTCCATGAATGCGGGCAGTGTCTGACCGGGCGCTGCGCCGCAGGGCTCTGCTCCCGCCGTGCTGGGGCTCGGGGGCAAAGGTGGCCCTGGGCTCCCGGGGCTGGGGGCTGCTGCCTGCTGGGGCTCCTGGCTCCCAGCCAGCCTGGCTGTCACGCCTAGGGAGATGGAGAAAGCCCTGCATCAGGGGCAGAGCCCAGCCACGATGACCCCCTGCTCCGTGCCATGCCGTGCCGTGCTGTGCCATGGGTGCTGCCAGGGAAGGGCGTTTGCAGGTGCACCCTGCCCACCCGAGGGGCTGCCATGGCGAGGCCGGGGTGCTGTGGAGCTGCTGGTGTGGGCCTGGGAAAGATTCCTGGTTCCACTGGTGAGTGAGTCAGCGGCGGCACCGCCAAGGCCCGCAGCTCCCCTCCCTTCCCTCCGGCCACCGCCACCGCCCACCACCCGCTGCCCAGCCCTTCCCCACAGCTGTTCAGGGTCGTCAGCCTTGGCACCCGTGTCCCCGCATCACAGCACGTCCCTGCACCTCCCTGCAGCTCCCGGAGACTGACCAGAGGCCCTGGTGGCACCAACTTGTCCCACCAAACATGTCCCAGCATGGGCAGCAAATGGGCGGAGGCAGAGCATGAGGGCTGTGTGCTGGCACTGAGCCTTCTGCTCCCCGGGGATGACCTGGGGGCTGCTGGCATGGCTGGGCACCATGTCCCAGGCAGAGCCCTCTGCCAAGCCCCTGGTCCTGGAACCGGGCTGTGCCCAGACAGCTGAGCTGCACGGGATCCAGGCAGAACAAGGGCAGAACAAGGACTGAAGTTTTGGTGCACCCTCAGTGGGTGCCAACAGACTGCAACCATGGGCAGGCTGTGGCCAGGATGTCACCTGCCCACTGTACATCCTGCCCACCCAAAGACTGGCCACCCCTGGCTCACCTCAGCCCCAAGGCAGCTCAGCACTGGGCTGGCACCGTGGGGAGAGCAGGACGCCAGCCTGGGCAGCGGGGCCAGGAGGGAGGCAAAACCACCACAAACAAACCAGCCCGGCCAGTAACTGAGAAGGAGGTGGGGGGGATCAGGGCTCACTGCCCAGCTGCACCGAGGACAGGAGGAGATTTTGGGATCAAGGGCTGTGGCACCAGAGCCACCTGCCCAGATGGCCTCAGCTGCCCTTCCCCAGGCGCCACATCGCTGTCACGGGGGCTTCGAGCACCACAGCCCCCCAGCATCCCTGCCTCAAGCTTCATTTGCTGCTTGCTGCTGAACTGAGAGATTTTAATCTTTTAATCACGTTATGAGCCGAGGTGGTGCCGGCCACGCACAGGAGGAATGTCTGGAAGTCAGCAGCGCCTGTCACAGCGGGAGCCCATCCTGCCCCCACCCACATGTTCCCACTGTCCTGCTCGGGGACCTCTGTCCTGCCCAGCCTGGCTTGTCCTGTGACTGAACTGGGACCAGAGACCAGGACCAGCCATTGAGGACCAGTGCCAGAACAAGATCAGCTCACAAAGGGCTGCTCCACACCCCAGCACAGCCCAAAGGACCCAACAGAACGTAGTGCTCTGACATTGTGGGTTTCATTCCTCCCTTCCCACGTTTTCTGACCGAGGGGGGCGGAGGGGTGTCCGTAGCCCAGCCCAGCACAGCGCGGAGCCACGGCATCCCCTGCGGAAGAACAACAAAGCCCTGGAATTAGAGATGTGCTGGGAGTTTACTTTACCACAGAAAAATGTCAGAAATCCGTATTGTTTGTACAGGGATTTGCTGGGGATCGCTAGATAAAAGCCTGGCAGGGACCCAGTCAGGGGGAAAAGTCGGCCAGCTCCCTTCTGGTGGCGAGGACCTACGGCCAAGAGAGGGGGGCAGCGCATGGCCAGCGAGGGGGCGAGGGGCAGGGGTAGGGACAGGGACAGGGGCAGGGACAGGGACAGGGACAGGGACAGGGACAGGGGCAGGGACACGGACACGGACAGGGGCAGGTGCTGCCATGAGCCAGAGGAGGACCTGGGGGCAGCGTGGGGCGAGGAGAGGGGAAGCCAGGCTGCCCCGCGCCTGGCACCAGCCTCAGGTCTTCGCAGTGGGAAACCTTTCCGCATCCAGGGACGCGGCCGGTGCCAGCTCCGCAGCACGAGGCGCCCGTGGCCACCAGCCGGGGCGTGCGGGGCCCGGCGGGGCCGAGGGGACGCTGCCCGGGCACACGGATGGGAACGGGAGCGCTGCTCTCGCCCCGGGCCCCGCGGAGCTCCGCGCTCGCCAAGGGGCAGCTGCTCCCCGTGCCCACGCTCAGCTGCTCCGGCTCCCGGCGGCTCTCGGGCTGCAGCTCGGGCTGGACAACCCCAAAGCTGTCCCCGGTTCCCCAGGACCCGGCAGGGGCTGCTGTCCCCGCCGTGGCACCGCCGGGCACCGTGCTGCTGCTGCTGCTGCTGCTGGGCCAGGTGGGGTGCCCGCCCCGGGCAGGCTGTGGGCAGATGTGCTGTGACCAGATGTGCTGTGACAGCAACCCCGGGGCTCTCCTGGCCGTGGAAGCCGGGTCAGCGGACAAGGATGGCGAGGGAAGGGACAGTGAGGGATGGGGATGGTGAGCACCCACCCTGCCCACTCCTCCCTGCCCAGCTTCAGGACAAACGACAACACACGCAGCCCGCTCTCACGTCTGTTTTGTTTTAGTACTGTTCATGTCTAAAATGACCAAAACCAAGCCAAGCAGCCGCAGCCCCTTGCTCTGCCCCACACGGAGAGTGAGAGACCCGAGGGCTGCCCTGTCCAGTGCTGGGTGCGGGCAGGGGTGAGGGCGGGGGTGAGGGCAGGACACCCCAGGCAGGCTCCTCCACGCCTGCTGCTGAAGGAGACTTGCACAGCTCCAGTGAACGCATTTAAATAACAAACTCATGATCAGCAAAAGCAAAGGCATCCTAACCACATTTCCTAAAATAGCGACTGGCACCTGTTCCTGGCGCCTGGCAGTGAGGGGGCCCGCCCGCCCCACGGGCTGGGCGCAGGCCAGGGCACGGGGCCGTCCCGGCGGTGGCACGGCTGGCACTGGCAGCGATGGCACGGCTGGCACTGGCAGCGATGGCACGGCTGGCAGCGGCAGCGGTGGCCCGGGCGGTCCCGGGGGCCGTGCGGGTGCGGCTGGGCCGGGGCAGGGCAGGAGGAGCTCAGAGCGCTGCGCAGGGCGGGCGGTGCCAGCAGTGGCACGGAGTGCGGGGCTGGGCTCCTCCCTGCCCGGGGAAGGCCCTGCTGGCCGAGCTGCCCCAGGGCCACGTTGTCACAGGGGGCTCTGCTGGGGGCTGCCCTTACGGGCTGTCCCTGCCCTGCGGTGCAGTGGGCACGGTGCAGGCGGTGGCCATAGCAGACGGGGAGGGTTTTGGGGTGCAAGCCGAGCTCTTGGCACAGCCCTGGCTGGAGTTGGGGTGCCAGGGCCAGGCTGCGTCAGGGTGCCCCAGCCAGGCACGGGGCAGGAGTGCAGTGGGACCCGCCCGGGCGCTCAGACCACGAAGCGGAGCCCGTAGGTCATCTGATGGCCGTTGTCCCAGGCATAGAGCACCTTCTCCTTGGGGTTGTAGTCGACCTGCGTGGTGAAGGAGTAGTGGTTGAGGAAGGGCAGCCGGAGCTCTGCCTTCGTGTCTGTGTGCGTGTCGAAGGCGTAGGAGATCTGCCCTTCCTTCTGGCTGTAGGTGTCCACGGCGTAGAGGATGCCGCAGATGATGAAGCAGTTCCCGTACGTGTTGCGCTTCAGCCCCGTCTTCCAGGTGGTTTCCTTGCGCACCGAGAGGTCCACGGGGTCGAGTCGGCTGAGGACGATCACCTCCTGCTGCGAGTAGTCGTAGTCCACCGAGGGGTAGATGACCCACAGCCCGCTCTCATCCACAGCGAAGTCGATGTCCGAGTGGCCCCTCCACTTCCAGGGCGTCGTGTCCTCGTACACCACGTCGTGGAGCTGCGCCCAGCCCGCCACGTACCGCTCCTTCAGGTCGTACTTGATGATGTTCTTGGTGAAGGCACGGTTGTAGTAGAAGGCCCCTCTGAACACCACGTGCCCGGTGCCAATCCAGTTGTAGGGCAGCTTATAGAGGTTGCTCCAGCGGCCTGTGAGGGGGTGGGAGAGGTGTTGGGACCCTCCACAGCACTGGGGTCCCACGCACGATGGCCAGAGCATGCTGGCAGCAGCAGGGGACTTGTGTCGCCCTTGCTGCCCTCTGGATGCTCCCCTCAGCTGCCCACCGCCCCAGGGCCCAGCACAGCTGGTGTCACACAGCCCTGGACACCCACCTAGGAGGAGCCAGAGCCCCTGTGCCCGCTCGGCCGCTTGCCCCTCACCCTGCTTGAAGCTGTCGAGGCTCCTGAACTCCACCAGGCTGTTCCCATAGTAGTAGTTGGTGACGTAGATGCGGTCATCCTTGGCTGCCGGGTCCTTCATCCAGGCCCCCTCGTTGCGCCCGTAGCTGTGGTGCTCCGTGGGGGGCTCCACTGCCTCGATGGTGCCTTCGCACTCCGCCTCCTTCACTGGTGCCGAGGGGAGGAAGAGGAAGGCTCACCCCTGCCCCAGGCAGCTGACTCTTCCTCCTTCCCCGTGGTAGCTGAGTGCTGCCTCAGCCTGGCCAGGGCCAGCGGGAGCACAGGGCTGGGTGCCCTGTCCCAGCCGGCCCCGCTCACCCCCCTCTGTTCGGTGTCTCGGGGTCTCCGGTGCTGTCGGTGCCGTGCCCGGGGGGGCTGCGGGCGGTGCTGCGGGGGGCCGGGGCGGTGCTGGGCGCAGCCGCGGTGCTGGGCACGGTGCTCTCTGTCTGTGCCCCAGCCTGGGCTGGGGTGCCCTCAGCTGAGGGGGGCGGGGGGTCCCTCTCCTCCTGCTGCTCCGGCACAGCTGCCCCTCTCACGGGGCCGTCTGCGGGTGGACCGGCTGGGGTTGGTGTGTTTGCAGGGGCAGGGCCCCGGTGGGACATGCCCTGCCGGCCCCCCATCCCCGCCCTGTCCCCGGGCTCACCGCGGCTGCCGGCCGGACCCTCCTGCCCGACCTTGTAGTACGTGATGCCTCGGACCACGGTCTGCTGCTGCGCCAGGGGCTTGGGCTTGGCCGTGGGCTGTGACCCCGCCCTGGCCTTGCTGCTCTCCTTTTTGGGCTTGTCGGGCTTCAGCGGCTTCTCCTTGGGCGCTCGGGGGCCGGCCCTGTCCCCCAGCGCCTTGCGGGTGCCGGGGAACCGTCCTGCCTCCTTCTCTCGGCCGCCTGTCGTGTCCTGGGGGGCACAGCCTGGTCGGATCCCCTTCCCTCCCATGCCCTCCTCTGCCCTGCCACCCCCGTGCCAGGCAGTGGGCACCAGCCCAGGGCTCACCCCAGTGATCCTCCACAAGCCTGGGGGAACCTGGCCCTGCCTGGCAGCACCCACAGTGCCCGCATGGGGCTGGGCCCCGGGGTCCCTGTGCCTTGGGGTCCCTGTGCCTTGGGGTACCTGTGCCTTGCTCTCGGGGATGGCAGCCGCGTCCTTCTGCAGCAGCTGGTAGCCCAGGTTGGAGATCTCCTTCTTGATGCTGATCATGATGTCAGAGTAGTTCTCGTAGCGTTTCATCTGCTCGGTGAGGTGCTGGACGCTCTCCTTCATGAAGTCATTCTCTCTGCTCAGGTTGGTCTTGATGGTCTGCAGGCGAGGAGAGGAGAGGCTGGAGCCCCACTCAGGGGCTCACAGACGGCCCTGAGCTGTGGGGAGCACTGCGGGGAGGTGCTGCTGGAGCTCGCTCACCTCCTCCAGCGTGTTCATCTGAGCCACCACCTTGCTGATGTAGGAGTGCACCTTCATCAGGTCCATGCTGTACAGCGTTCCCTCCAGCAGGTCCACCATGGACTGCAGCTGCAGAGGGAGGCAGAGATGGGCTGGGGTGAGGG
>VWZP01005797.1:434964-463010 GCA_013396995.1 Dicaeum eximium
AGCCGCCCGCGGAGCTGCCGGAGCCCCGCGCCGCCGGCAAGGGCCCGGCCCGCAGCGGTGAGTGCGGCCGGGGGTGCGGGGGGCCGGGGCGCGGCGCCGGCGGTACCGGGGCTGCTCCCGCCCGGGGCGGCCCCGCAACTTTCCGCGGCCGCGGGGCGCCACAAAGGGCCGGGGCCGGCGGGGCGCGGGGTCGCCGCCCGCAGCGGGTCCCCTCGGACCCCTCGCTGCCCCCGTTCGCTCGTTCGGCGCAATTCGCCTTCTCCCCGAGGTGCCGCGGGGCCGCCGGCTCGGTCCGAGCGCTCCGGGCGGGGGTCCCGGTACCGCCGCCCGTCCCGGCCGTGCCCCGCGGGTGTCCCGGTGCCCCGCGGGTGTCCCGGCTCGGCCCCCGTGAGCCGGTGCCTGCCCGAGGTTTATGGGCACCATTTGGGACCCTTTTACACTTCCCGTATGCAGATGCCGCATCTGCACTTGAATGTCCCTGCCAATTTTTATGGTTTACAATTGCATTTTACCATCTTAAGGTACTCGGGTTCTCTACAAAGGGTTTGCTCAGACAAAAGAGGCTTTTTATCAGGCAGCATCCTCGGTTTTGGAGATACAGGCGGTACCAAAAGATAGGCAGTGTGGGATCTGCAGAAACGGGCATTTCTGTAGCTGCCTGCGGAACGTGATGGGTGATGCTGAGCTGTCCCTGGAAACACTTTGTTCCTCCCCACTTAATTGGATGTCCGATTGGATGAAAGACACTTAATACTCTTAGATACTTTAATAACACACCAATAACACTCTTAATACTTTAATATAGCCTTAATACTTCTTGAACTTTCTGATTTAATTTGTGAAGTGTCTGTTGCCTTAGTGTCCCTAAGAGTACAACAGCATTAATGCTTTGTCTGCATTTGCTGCTTTTCCCACAGATGTGGGATTTTGGGGGAAATCTCTTTTGATTAATCAGATTAGCTTCAGGAGTTTCTTGCGTAGCTGTTTCTTGTGACAGATGTACCTGTGGCTGTGGTTAGTCTTTTGAATGGGTGATGTAACAACCTTTTACTACTTTGCCTTCAAAAATGTGAAATACTGGGGCGGTGTTGAGACATTGCTTGACCTTCAGTCTTTCTAAAGCCTCTGGGGGAGGAGCAGGAAAGATTGGGTTGTTAATTCATGGTTTTATAAAATACGTGCAAATCATAACGGCAGATGAAGACTCTGAATATTCTGTTTTCTTAAGAAGGATTCCTAGAAATTTTGGTACTTTGAGGAACAGCATCTTAACAAAACCAGTGGAAATTGTGTGGGGACAGAGGCATAAAAGTCAGATTGTATTCTTGGTGTTAAGATGTTAATGTTAAAATCATTAATGAACTTAAGCTCTGCACGTGGCTTCTGTGTAAACCCAGAGTAAACTGCTGCAAGTTTATTGGCGCCTGCAGCGGGGGAAGCCTCAGGATAACTTTGAAATGCAGGGGTGTAGTTTTATTTCAGCAGTTAGGGGCAATTGCAGCCTCATCATTCCAGGGGACACTTGACGTTCTTAGAATATAAGGTGATGGTTTTCCCTTGCCAATTTGAGTTCTTCCTGTTCCGTGTAAGAAACATATTTTGTCATTGAGCAAATCAATGGCCACGCATAAAACCAGAGTTTTTAAAAAGCAGTTTCATTAAGGCATTAATTTTTCCTGCAGTAGTAGCAATTATTTCTCAACAGCATCCCATTTAAGATCAGTTTTGCTGTAGCTTCAGTTGGCATCTTTTTCCTCTGTGAGTGAGACACGATGGCTTTTACGTAGTTTTAATTATTTTATGTTTTAGCTAAAATAGGAACACAACAGATTATCTTGAATTAAGGTAACTTTGGACAATTTGTTTTGTACTGTGGTCTTGGAAGACAGATTTATCAGGAAACTAAACAGAAAACTTGAATTTTGTGTTCCCACAAAACTATCAGAGTTTCAGATCGGCAGATTACTGATCTGGATAAACTTCATACCAGAGAAAAGAGGAAAGTTGTCAGAGCACAAAGAATGTGAGGTTTTCAAAGAAAAATCCCTTTGCCTGCATCCCTTTTCCACAGCATTCCCAAACTTTACTGGCACACACTGACATTTTTAGTGGTTCTTTCTGCTTGGTTGCTTTGCATCTGATGAGATAAGCCTTTGCCTAACAAAGACTATTTCATTGATATAGTTGGGTCTTAGTTTACTTGCTATAAACATTTCTTTGAAGATTTAGGAAGAAAAACAAATGGAGTTGTCGAATGGCAACGCTGCTGAAGTCAAATGTCTCTGAATAAACAAGAAGCTACAGTGTTGTTTCAGCTCAGTGTTGGCTTGTTGAATGTGGATGTCTCTTGCTTTTGTAAATAATAATAGTTCAGAATCCTATGCATTATTTCCTCAGTTCTGTGATGAGAAATTAAAGACTTGTAATTTAGGAGCAGCTTCGCTCCTTTGTTTGGTTTGATGGTAAAGATGGAAAAATACCTCTTGGTATAAAGTTGGAATTTGGTATTGATGGCTTCTGTAGATCATTAATCAGGAAAATGGGTTTATGCATGCCTTTTTGTGCTGAGCCCAGGACTAGTGCTGTATGTTCAGCAGATGCAGTGTGTGATGTGACACTGCAACAACAGGATTTTTTTCCCTGCTTTGCTATAAAACAGTATAAAGATACTGAATTATAGAAAATGAGGGAACTTTCCCATCTGGGAGACTAATTCTTGGTTGTTGGGAAGCAATAGCTATCTTTCTGTCCTGCCTCTGGCAAGTCCTTTGTGGTATTTCTTTTTTTGGTGAGGAAAATATGCCAGTGGTTTATTGAATTACTGTTCAACTCCGTGGTAGAGCTTTGAGCAGATGCATTTACACCAGCATTCTGTGAGAATGGGAGCACAGTTTATCCTGTTGATAAACTGCCTATTTAAATAAAGCCCTCAGCAGTGTAATCTGGTAATTCTAATTAAGTCATTTACATAGGGAATTGGCCCAGGGTTTCATCAGATGGCTGCTGGGGAGCTGAAATGCATTCTTTCCCTCCAGCTGTATTAAACCAGCCTTTTGATCCTGTCCTTTTTTAGCCCCTAAGCCAAAGTGGTTATCACTGTGCAGAGTTAATTGAGAAAGGGAAGTTGGGGGACAAGGGGACCCTCCGAGCTTTAGCTTTGGTCTTAATTATTACAGTTCTAATTACATAATTAGCAGACTTCCAGATTTTATGTGTTGATAAAAATGATTCTGTACAGGTTTTGTTAGAAAGAGGAAATACTCCACGGAGAGGCTGGCTTCAGTGAAGTTCTTTATTGGTAAATGATTGCCAATAACTTATCTTGAAAGCAGTATATGCCTGGAGTATCTGAGTTCTCCCCAGCACTCTGATAAGGAGGTTTCATTTACCCAGGGTGGACCCTGCGTCCTTCAGAGAGCACAAGTTACATGCCTAACTTCCATTGCCTAATCACCCCAGCTGTAGGCTTGTAGAGGTGGTGAAATTTAAACTTAGAGAGATGTCTGGTCAGTGTGAAAGAGTAATTTTTTAAAGCCTTTTTTCCCTTTGTAAAAACAAAAAAACCAAAAAAAAACCCCCAAAAAACCACAATAAAAATCTGTCACAGCTCTAATGCCAGGCTGACTGCAAACTGCTGTGATGTCCTTGTCTGGAAATACCTCCCAGCTGAAACTTGAGGGGAAACCTTCAATAGTTTTTATGGGAACATAATCTGGGACTGTGACTAAATCCCCAAATTCTCTTGTTGGACAAAGCCTCCCCAGCTGCTCCTGCAGGAAATGTGGGTTGCAGTGGTGGTACTGAAGGTGCTCAGTGTGAGGGCTCCCTGCACTGCTCACAGAGCTGCTGTGGGTGAGCACGGGGCTCCTGCCAGTGCTGGGTTTATTCTCATTTAATGAGAATAAACCCTGAGCAGCCCAGGGTTTACCTGCGGGAGTTGCTGCGGGGCCCTCGCATCCCGCAGCCAGGAGATTAAATGATGGCTCTCGTGGTTGTAGTAAAAATTTGTAAAAGAGCTCTGAAAGTTCTGCCAAACACCAGCTTGTCCTCCAAAAATCTCTCCATTCAGTCTCACAGCTGTAGCTTTATGTTGTTTGGCAATACTTGGAAGGAATTATTCCTGAGTGTGTTGTTTCAGATGTCTTGTGAGTGCTTCTACCAGGAGACTCTGCCTGTTTTATCAGCAGAGCTAAGGAAATGCCCTTTCTGTGGGTCACGGGCAGGGGCTGTGCTTACCTGCAGGTTTGCTGTCCTGGTGGGATGGACAGATGTGGAGGGAGCAGAGGAGAGGTGCCAGTGCTGGGTGTGAGTTTGGTGCTGTCCCAGCTCGGGGTGAGGCTGCTCGGTGCCTCCTGCTGCTGCTTTTCTTTGCCCAGTTCTCTTCCCCTCCTTACCTGGCACTGCCAGCTGAGCCCATCACCTCAACACTTGAGCTGACCTTTAGTGTTCACTTGGATTTACATAAGGCCTCTGCTCAGTGAACTGTCCCTATCACAGGATGATATCCATAAAAATGACACTTCCTAGTCTTGGAAAAAATCCCCAGGCCCATTGGAGACATGTGAAAAGGACACCCAGCAGGAAGAGAGGCCCACGGCCTGAAATATTCATCAATCATTTTCCTGGCACCAGGAAACCAATCAACTCTTCTAAGGGGAAGATGTAATCAATCACACAATGTGGGAAACAGGGCTGGCCAGCCCTGCCAGAAATGTCCCTTCATGGGGACAGAAGGAAAGGGCTGTGCTGGTCCTGACTCACAAGGGGTAACTTACACCAGGCTTTTGTAAAAGGCAATCTGTGCACACCACAGGCTGTGTTGCATCACCAGCTCCAGCCTGCACTTGAGGTTTTGTTTTCAGTCATGCTGAGTGGTTTTCTTCTTAGATTTTTTAAAATTTACCTCTTTTCTGTAGCTGGTAGATGAAGGGTTTGTTTCCTGTTCCAAAACCTCCATGTTCTGAAGTGGCAGGTCCAGCAGCAGCATGTTTTTATCTAGAAGATCAGAATTTTAAAATTTTGCTCTTTTTTCATGAAACCACATAAGTTTGAAACAGCTTCTGTTGCAGACTGCTACTTGGGAAGAAATGCACCTCTGGGTGTTTGACCTCTCTTTCTATCTGTGGGTTGTGCTAAAAGAAGTGTGTATAGATGTCCCAGTAATAAGTGAACTGTAGTTGTCAGCATCTGTAGGATATTTTATTGTAGGATCGGGATTATTTGAATTCAAGTAAGAGTTCAAATAATAATTTAAAATTCAAATAAGAAATATTACAAAATATTCTTGTAAGATGCTATAAATTGGAATAAGAGACCTGTTTATATTTTTTTCCCCTAGGAAAACCTCTGCAATAGTTGTCACATGAGAAATGCCATAATCATGGCAGGATAAATGGCAGTGCCACAGCCTTTCTCAGCTCCTTCAGCCCAGCAGATCATGCTGGGATGCTTTTCCCTGAGGAGATGAGATGTTCCAGGTGTGGCCATGTCCGTGGCTGGTGGGGGGCAGGGGGACCAGCCTTACCCACCACTGCCCAAGCAGAACATGACCATCTGTGGAGCACCAGAAGGGAGAATACAAACCGATTTCTTGTAGCAATGGGTGTAACAATTATTTTAAAATTGTAAAACTTGTAGTCATATGTCTTCCAACATACATTTTAAAAAAGACAAAACTGTGCTCTGTCTTTTCACGGAAAATCAGCAAAACATGAACTGCTGTATTATTTAAGTTAGATTTAAAGTCAATTAAGGCTCAGATTGTTCTTCAGAGCAGCAGTGTATACTAAATCCAATCCAAAATTAATTTCTCGTTGAAAAGATTAGGAACCTTCTTTTTAAAAATGTAGATATTTTTCTGCATTTAAAGTAATTTTCTAGTACAAGCGGAGACAAATATCCAAATGCCAGGGAGGGTGTTTCTATTCTGAACAGCATTTTTCTGTCTGTCAGACAATTTCTGATGTGCTTTCTAAGATGCTTAGATGTGTTACCACAATTAAAAGCTACTAAGAGATGTGGCATCCTGCAAAATGAGATTATAGCAATAGGCAGATGTGGCTGGGATGAGCCCCAAAGAGAAAGGGAAGTGTTTCTGGAATTGCAAGCAGCAGGAGCTAATACGGTTTGCAAACATGGGAGAGGTGGTGGGGAGAAAGAATCAAATTTCCCTTGATTCCTGCCCCCTTGTAATCCCTGTCCCTGGGAGGCCAAATGCTCAGTGTGAGCCTTTCACTGCAGCAAAACCTGGCTGAGAGGGAAGTGCTGCGTGGGGCTCTGACTCTGGATTTCATGAGCAGGATGCTCGAATCAGTGGTGGAAGGAAAAGCTGAGATCTCAAGGACTGGTCAGTTATTGCAGCCATCAGCAGGAGCCCAGGTGGCCTGTGGGGAGTGCAGAGCTCACAAGGATGGGGGAGCCACACCCATCTCTGCTCCCAGGTGACAGGTGTCCAGCTCCAGGGCTGTTCCCAGCCTGGTGCACTGCTTGGGCTCTAGAACAACTTCCCTCTGGGCAATTTGCAATTTGCTGCCTCATTTGCAACATGATTTCTGCCATACTCTGTATATTACAGCATGCTGTTATTTATCAGGAGAGCAGTATTAATCTGCGTTGGTGTTAACTCTTCAAAAAATAGCATCTCTTGTGTAGTATCAGTCAATTCTGGTTTTTTAATGTAGGTAATTCTGGTGGACTCCAGATGGATTTTGCTAAAGTGGTATGCCTTGTGTTGGCCAACACTTTATCAGTGACCAAAAAGTCAATAAGGAATTTTCCCCAGATTTGCAGACTGATTATACAATTGATCTTTCAGTGTTGGAGTAGGCTGGGCTGCCTGGTAGGCAATATCCTAATGAACCAAAACATCCTCCAGGTAGAGAAGATGCAAAAAATCTCGTGCCCAGGGACAAAGGCAGTGTGCTTGTGGGCTGGGGTGCTCCGTGCTGAGAGGCACTGGATGTGAAACAGAGATGTGATCACCTTCTTTTAGGACAGGCTTTTTTCTTCATCATCATAATTCTTCCAAAAAGCGTCGGTGCCTGACTGTGTTCTCGCTTTTTGGTAGCCTGAAAGTGTGAAATAAGATGCCAAATGTGTATGAGTCCCCTTTAGAGGGATGAGCTGGCTGAGGGCTGCTGAGTGTTGCTGTTAGCAGGAGCTGGCTCGGGGGCACTTCCTCCACAGCACCCCATTTCTCAGGAGCAGAGCTTGCTGAACCTCTCAGGGAAGCACCAACTTTCCAGAAGATTCCCAGAAATCGCAGAGGGCTTCTGGAAACGCAGCCCATAAGGTCTGTGGAAATGCTGATAGCACAGCAGCATGCATGTCCTCGCTGCTTTGATTGTTGTGCCTCAGGAGGCACGTCAGGAATCCTGTGACTTCTGATGGCATCAATAAATCAGATACCACGCTGACAGAATTTTACTGGAATGTAAACAGGCATTTAAAATAACAGTGTTTGTAGAGTGTATTGAGGAGTGCAGGTACATGGGAGATTCAGCTCTGTGTAGGTTTCCTTTCAGTTTTGTTGGTAAGCAGGAACTGGGATTGTTTTCCATACAAATGAAAATAAGTAAAAATATTTATCACGAGATGACCTTATTTCCCACTCCTCTCTGCAAATCGTGTGTGTTTTCAGCACTGAGGTGAGACAAGCTCTAGCCAATGTAGGGGAAAGGGGAGGAATGTCTCTGTATAGTAAAATTTAGCTGATAAGGGATAATGAATCACTTTTAACTCAGCTCTGCTGAGTAGTAGCTGCTCTGGGGAACTGCAGCCTGGTCAGCCTTGTCTCAGCCCCTCAGTGGGAAGGGAATGGAGCAAATCCTCCCAAAAGGCATTTCCAGGCACTTGAAGGACAGGAAGGTAATTGGGAGCACTCACTGTGGGTTCACCAAGGGGAGAGATCATGCCTGACCAGCCTCATTCCTTCTGTGATGAAATGACTGGATCCATGGATGAGGAGAGAGTAATTTTGTCATTAACCTTAGCATTAGGCAAGGCTTCTGAATGTCTGATGCAGTCTCTTCTGTCTTCCTTGCAGGCAGTTTGGGTGAAAACCTAGGCTGTTTGTTCAAAGGGTGACAAGCACTAACTGGTGGCTGTGATTGTCCTGGGAGTCAGTGTTGGAGCCAATGCTATTGAGGAATTTCATCAAGCATCTGCATGGTGGGATGGACAAACTCCTCAGGCTTGCAGATGGCACCAGGCTGACACTCTGGAGGGCACAGCTGCTGTTCAGAAAGACCTCAATAAACTGAAGGAAAAGGTTGATTGAAACTTCAAAGTTAAACAGACGCAAACATCAAGTCCTGCACCTGCATAACCCCATGGAATGGTGCATGGGGAGCAGCTCAGCAGGGAGGGCCTGGGGTCCTGGAGAGCCTCACAGCTGAGCCAGGCTGGGCTGTGACAGCTCGTGGCCTCCAGGCTGACAGAAACACTTGGTGCCTTCTGTGGGACACGGCAGAGTCACCTCTGGAACCCCTGGTGTCCCCCACACATCTCCTGCCTGCAGCCCCTGGGCAGTGCTGGGCTGTGCCCCACGGATCCACGTGTGGGACTGATCCAGGTGTGGGACTGATCCACATGGATCCAGGTGTGGGACTGATCCACATGGATCCAGGTGTGGGACTGATCCACGTGTGGGACTGATCCAGGTGTGGGACTGATCCACACGGATCCACGTGTGGGATTGATCCAGGTGTGGGACTGATCCACATGGATCCAGGTGTGGGACTGATCCAGGTGTGGGATTGATCCACACGGATCCACGTGTGGGATTGTTCCTGGGCAGGTGGGACGCCCTGGGTCAGCACCTGGAGCTGTTCCCACCTCAGGAATCCCTGCAGTGCTCAGGTACCTGCTGGGAGTTACCTGCACTGTGCTCCCAGCTGAGCTCCTCCCTGCTGGGGAGGGACACCACAGCTCATCCTCACAGTCCAGTGCTGTGTCACAGGTTCAGGCTAAGTTCATTTCTAGGAGCAGCCCATATACCCCTTCAATTAGCATAAACAGGGACAAGGGCAGGCAAAGGTCAAGAGAAGTTCAAAATAGCATAATCTCTTTTTGCTGGTGTTCCCAAATGTTCCTGATCCTGCAAAGCTCTCCATGCTGGCCTTGCTAGTGTGTTTATCAGACCATTGTAAAAGTCAAAGAACAAGGCCTGGCTTGATACAAGGGAAGTTAGAAATCAAGGGGTTGAGAATGGGTAGCATTGTTGCTTAAAACAGGAGAAATAATTGATTTATGTTATGGTGGCCAATTAGGCTGTAAAGTGAAAATCTCTTAAAGAAACCCTGTGGCTTCAAGGGAGCTTTTTGCTCTGGTTCCTGCTCAGCAAACAGGGGTACCCCAATAAAGGTCATCATCTCCATGAGCTGAATTATTAATTCCTTTCATGCCACTCAGGGCTTGTAAACAGTATATAATACAGGAAAACAATTGGCACTGTTCACTGAGTGGGCAGAGGAGAGGTCAGGAGGTAAATACTTGTATTGGCAGCAGCTGCTCTTCATAGCTGAGCAGACTTCTGTCCTTTTCATCTTTTAGAGCAAACCACTTTCCAAAATCTTAGTCTGGTTGTTAGTCCATATCTCCTCTCCCTTAGATGAATTGATTTTAGGAATTTAATGGATTATGTATAATTATGAAGATAAAAAAGGCTGGAGGGAAGGGTGGGGGATTATGGATAAGAGAGCAAACCAGCATTGCCATGTTTCATAAACAGCTGTTTGAATTTTTTTAATATTGAGAGAAATTTTTAAATCCATCTATTCAAGGCCAGGTGTAGAACAAGCAGTTGTGCTTCTATGTACTTAGAAAAAATATCAAAGTGTGATTTTGAGATTAATATGTTATAAATACCATCTGCCAGTAGTAGCACAAGACCAGAAATGTTGATGTATTGCTGCCTGGGATGCCACAGCTGTGCCATGTTCCTGCATGGGCCGTGGGATTGGCAGTTCTGGCAGGACATTGAGGGAATTCTAACCTCAAACTTGAGCAGCTGGTGGTGCTGAGCATGGTGTCTGCATTGGTGAACATACTACAAATTGTCTTTAAAAAACGTCATTTCAAGCATGAACTGAAATTTCCAAGTATGACTGGGAAATAATTACACTTTGTTGTTTGTGATAGCTCACTGCAATGTGGCATCACAGTGAATCTAAAATTTCAGGACTCAGGGAATTTGCGCTGCCTCTCTCTAAGCACTTCCCACTCAGAAGCCTCTCTTCAGAAGGCACATGCATTATTCAGTTGCTCTCTGAATGATACTCGATCAAGTATTCCAGATGTTGGCAGGTGTAGCTTTCTGCCCTCAGTGCCTGTTGCTGTCCCAGCAGCTCTCAAGTGCCTGCCCTGTGCCATCTGGCCGGGGCCGGGCAGTGACCTCTGTGCCACAGCAGCAGGTAACCCTGATGGTCACCTCGGAGTGACCATCTGCTGGGTGCCCCCTCAGCCCTCCTGACAGCCCAGCTGTGCTCAGGGCTCACTCTGCACCACTCTCACAACACCCAGAGTAACTTCAGCCTGCACTTACTGTTCGGCTTCACTTGGATGTATGTGAAAGCTTATGTAGCTTTCAATAGGCAAAAGTACAAAACCTTTCCAAGAACCTGAAATGGCTGTACTACATATGGAGAACCTTTTATTTACAAAACGTGCAGTGAATGGCTTGCTAGTTCCTAAATTAGGGAGACTACAGTAGTAAGGTGGAAAATAGAAAGATGCAAAATAATTTTTCTTCTCTGAGCACATCAGAGACCTGTGCAGTGTAACCCAGAGCCTGTTAGGTCTGCAGGCAGCATGTCACATGCAGCTTTCTGAGCACTGGTGCAAGAGCCAAGCAAGATGATAAATTTATGTGTAGATGTTCTAGGCAGTAAATGCCTTAGTAATTCAGTGGGAAATAGGACAGCAACAAGCCAGGGCATTGCTGAATAAATCTGTGTTTGTTGCTGTTCTCAGCTGTGGCTGGTGTTTAACATGATGAACTAAAGCTGCTGCTTTGAGGCTCGGAGTGGTAGGGAAGTATGGCAGCAGGATTTAGTCAGTGTGGTGCAGTGCCTGCTCTCACGTTCTGCAGAAATGGTCTGCTGAAGTGTTTACTTTTGTTTGTGGTTTGCCTAATTAGAGCAGAACTTTGCACTTTCAGTATAAACAGTGGTCCTCAGGGAACTGCCTGCTGCCCGAGAAATGGGAATTACAAGAATGTGAAAGGCAGGATTTGGGCTGGCAGCAAAGCCTGGCTGTGGGCTGCAGTTGTGCTTCTGGGCTCTGTTCTGTGGTTAGGAATGTAAACTTGTAGTGTGCATTTATTGTGTCTTAGAGCTAAACAAGAGTTACAGAATATATAATTATGTGGGACCTACCAGCATCAAAATCATGGAGCTGGAGACTGAGCTGCTGGACTTGGGTGTTGGTGCTGATGTGCTGAGAGGGGCTGTGGTCTTTTGAGAGAGATCAAGCCCAGGAATGCATCTTGGCTTGAGCTAATCTTGGGTTAAAACTGACCCTGGTAGTGCAAGATGGTTTTCTCCTGGTTTGAGTCCTGGAAAGGTGGATCCTTTCCAAAACACAGAGGGCAGTCTGGCATTTGTTTTTGATCACGTTCTGACTTTGAGGGTTTTCACTGGCAGACACAGGCAGGAAGTTCTGTTTCTTCTTTCAGCTGTTAGAAAATAAAGCTTTGGAATGTCTTGTGCTTAAAGACACTTATATTTCTGATGCTGCTCCAGATCAAATTCCAGCAGCTTGCCAGCCTTTGGAAGAGGATCTCTCTTCTGATCAGGAATCTTTTGAAGGTTCACTGGACACAGATGGGAGATCATAATGTCCTTTTATTCCACAGTAGCGCTCTGCATACAGTTTAAACCTGATGTAATTTAGACTTTCTTTGTGCTGGAAGTTGCTCTGAATTTATATTCTCACACCATCACAAGTTACAAATTACTAACATGACTGCTGAGAAAGGTAGATCTACAGATAATGTGTATGATAGAAATACCCTGAAAGGGGGAAGCTGATGCTGTTAGAATTACCTGCTTCTCAAAGCAGCTTCCTCAGGTGATTGAAGACATGTATTAAATTTCAGTGTAAGTGAAAGTTTTCAAAATAAAACCTTCTCAGTAACATGCACATCACATCTTTCTCATTTTCTCTTTCCCATTAGCTGCAGATGTGGAGCAGATGAGTTCCTCCTCTCCTGTCCTCCCTGTGAACTCCGTGGGCAGTAAGTACCCCTTTTCTTGCCATGTGTGACAAGCTAGCATTTGTCCTTCTGAGATAATCCAGAGATGTGAATTGATACTCTATGGTAGAGACTTGAAGAAGTTTTACAGCTGATGCTTATTCACAGAAGTGGGTATTCCCACAGCTGAGAGCTGATGAGGTATTTCTCACAGAACAGCACAGACCAGGTCTGTACATCTCTATTTATGCCAGCAGAATGCAGGCTGTGTAAGATTTATTACCACCAGAGATACCTCAGTGAAGGAGATGCCTGCATGAGTGATAGAAACCCCTGAGGTGATGTAAATTATGTTGACATGGGAGTATTTTTCTGTAGTGTTTCATTATTACACTTGAAAATCTATAGCCTGGAATTTCTCATGAAACTGAGAGCAGTTGGTGAAATCCTCAATTTCAGGGTAATTCTGGGCCTGTAACTTTTTGAGACTTTGAAAACCTGGGCTGCTGGACACCTAAAAAAGCAGGAATTGAGAATTCCTTCTTAACACTCCATCTAGTGGCATTTGCTGTGAGGGGAGAGCAGTTGATGGGAATCCACTAGATGGCAACAGGCCCTTGTCAGGCTGGTGGGGCTGGGAAACCTTGTCCTTAACAGGGCTGAAACCCCTCTTCAGAGCAACTCTTCATCTCATTGTCTGGGAACTCTGTGGATTTTTCAAATGTGGCAGACTTTTAAGTGGCAGCTCGTTTCAAAAGTAATGCTCAGATGTTCACAACTGCTAAAAGCCTCCCAGAGCCAGGACATGGTCCTTTCCACTGCCTTTGTGCTGGGAACTCGCACTTACTTTTATTGGAGAACTGTGGTTCCTCTGTGATGGGAATGAAAACATTTATAATGAGAACAGTCCTGTGGAACGTGTGCATGGTAGGCTCCAAGTTGTGAACACGTGTGCAGTTATTTGCCTGTTGATTGATAAAACACACTTTTGTAGGTATCTAGCTGGGTTTTCATGCAGTTTCTCACTTTTATATGGAAACAGGTAATTTCACATGCATATGTAGAATAATTTGTCATCTAGAGAAATGTATAGTTCATTATGATGTATTGGCTAATATTCTGCTGAACCTTTGTGGCCTGACATAGCTCATATTTACTCTTGTGCATTGATAGGTATTAAAACATAACTAAATTTTCCATAGTATTCCCCCAGCAGAATGTGTCTGCAAAAAAAGGACAGGGCTGTCCAACATGAGCTGACTGAGCCTCTTTCCCCTTAAATAACTGAATGTTATTGCCAGTGTGCATTTGTCTAGCTACAGTTCTCATGTCTGTTACCTCTTGCTAAACTGAGAAATGCTTGTCTGTTCCCTCTGAAGATATTTACAACTTTTATTTTTACTTTATAAATTTTTTTTATAACTTTCTGAAGATATATAAACTCTTGACAAACGAAATAAACGGAGCTCCTCGAGTTCTTTCAATGTCTTCCTGTCTCTCAATCAGTGCTGGTGGCCCCTCTGGTCACTCAGGAGATGACCCAGCCCTCGCTGGCCCCCGGTGTGGATCCCTGGCAATTCCTGCTGGGCAGTCCCAAACTCCTCCAGCCCCAGCTGTCCCATGGCTGTGGTGGCAGCACTGAAGGTGTTGGTGCTCAGTGTCACCCTGTCACCCTGGGGCAGGTGCATCTGCGGGGTGGTGGCTCTGGCAGGCAGCAAACAGCTGCTACACAAACATCTAAAGCTTCCCAAGCATGGATTTAAAAACATTCTGAACATGCCTGCTAACCTGTCTTTCCTTCGTTTTTTTCCCTTGCTGTCTCCTTACCAGAATTAAAGCAAGAAAAAAAAATCTGGAGGATTTTTTACAGCCAAGTAGGAACCTAAATTTTAAGCTAATTTGTGCATCCAGAGCATTTGAGAGGTGTGGAAAGTCTGTTCAAGCCTTTGGCTTATTATGCATTGGCAAACTGGGGTAATGGCCCTTTTACTGTAATTTTCCCTGTTTGTCTGAAATGTCTTATTCAGAATTGCAGTGAACTATTTTCACATGTCCTTGCTGTAAAGATGAACACCTCTGTCAGGACTTCTGTCTTTTCTACTTTCATGCAGGTATACATGAGGAAAACCAGCTGGCTGAAATGTCTGTTTAAAATAACACAAAAGTGCTTTCTTGTACCTCATGTAAGATGTCTCTGGAAAAACTCCAAATTGTGCACTCTCACTTCCGAATGAGTCTGCCAAGCATGCTGAAAAATTTGAGATTTCAAAGGCGGAATGTCAAACTGCATCAAAAATGAGTCATTTGTCTTTTTTTCATAATGTTAAAACAATTTGGCAGGCCTGCTTTTGGGCTGTTCACTGTTCCACTGCTGTGGTAAATTCCCTGTACCAAACCACCACACTTACCCGGGCTGTAGGTGACCAAATAGGGCTCTTTGCTATCAGACCCACGGAGAGGGGAGATTTTTCCTAAAATTCCACTTTTGTAAAGTTCAGTCTGTTTAGTGTGTAGCTGTTGAACTTGGTGGAGCTGTTCTGTGTAAAATAGAACAAGTTTAAGTCTTTTAACAGAGCAAGCAGATATATTTTGAATATTCACCTAAGTGGAGTTTAGAAGTCCTGGGTGAGTTGTTCTGATTGAGCTGCACAGAGGGACACGGTTCCTGTGGGACAGCAGCACAGCGTGTCTGAACAGGCTCCTTCAGGATAATCCTGTCAGCAACTGGAGGAGCAAACAAGGTGTAAGAGAAGTGCTGGGACCCTTTTCTGCCCAAGGAACTGACTGACACCACTGCTGAGCAGAGTGAGAGCCCCCACCCCTGCTCTGAGGGCGTGAGGCACCAGAGGAGCCTCCTTCCCTTACTGCATTGCACCGGGCAGAGACAGGGGCATCTCTGGGAGCAGGTATGTCATGCCAGTCACGCAGAAATGCCTGCAGGGCAGCTCGAGAGGCTGCTCTGGTGTCTCAGGGCAGTGTCAGTTGTGTCTGTCACACAGAGATGTGTCTGCTGCTCCCTGCAGTCACTCCAGCTCCTCACCTTTCCAGGGGAATGAGGCTGGCCCTGCCCACCACAGCCCTGAAGAATGTTCTCTGCAGCAGTACCTTAAACCACGATTTTCTGCTTTGCTTCCTCCCATTCTCACCCCTGTCAATCCAAAGCCCCACAGTTCAGTCCCTTTTCATCCCTCACTGTAGGACCAGTGCTGTTCCATAGCTTGGCTTGCTCAGGAAGTTTAATTTCCTATAACCTGGTAAAGCTGTAGGTTTATGCTTTACTGATAGATTTACCAATTGGGTGTCACTTTTATTAAAACTGAACTAGTTCCTCAGCTGTTCTGCTCCTTTAAAAATCCCTGTGCATTTCTTAATCAGCACTCAGATTTGCTCATGAAGGATCTGCATGACATGTCCTGAACTTCTCTGCTGGGACAACGGCACAGCCTTACAGAGTTTTTTGGGAGGCAGAACTTGGATACAGCATTTCTTTGGCAGAAGTGTGGCTGTTCTTGCTGGGCAGGCCACTCTGGCCATCTGAGTGGGTGGTCCGTGGCTGGCTGGTCCGCAGTTTGCATTCATTGATCAGTGAGTTGATAGACATGAAAACCCACCGACAGCAATGAATGTTGATTGCAGCCATTAGATGCTGAAGATGCCACGCCATGGTGATGGTGCTGTCACTCCAGAGCAGCCCAAGACAAAATTCCCTGGCACGTGCTTTGGCTCTTTTCTTATTTCATGGACTCTGCAGTCCCTGTAGGGGCAGAACAAGTCCTGCACCCTTGTGAAGGCACCCGCTGCCAGAGCCTGCAGTCCTGGCCAGCCAGCTGGGCTGGAGAGGGCTCCAGGGAGGTACCACGGAGGTGCCCCAGCCCTTGGCTCTCCGTGCCACGAAAAGAAGGCTGTTTCCCTGCTTGCCTGGCTGCAGGGCGACAGCCTGAGCCGTGGGAGCAGCTGGACCTGGCCCGGAGGGAGCCGCTCCTCGCCCGGCCTTCCCGGTGAGCAGCTGCTCAAATGGAGTGCAGGTTCCTGGGAGCAAATGAACTCACATTCCAAAGCTTTTTCCAGCAAAGCTCAAGTTGCCAGCCCAAATGGAAAGGTTTCCTTCCTGATCTGGTCTGTATTCTGCTATTTTGAACATATACCATGCTCAGATTTGTTTCCAAGTGTTCCATATGGTGTGGATATGTTCCTGCTTTTGTGCTGCCCGTACAAAACCTCCCATTGATCTCTTATGCTCTGTTCTGCAGAAATTCTGTGCTAGTATAAAGCTTTAATTCTTTTCTTTTTGTAAGAGAAAACAAGCATTTCTTATCCACCAAATCACTTTTAGAGAAAGTAGAACTGGAAAAACTCAACCTCTGTAGCTCTTAATATAATCTGTAAATCATGACCTGCTAATGGCAACCACATGTGAAATCTCTGAAGGTTCAGGCTTTCCATTTAACAGAGGGTTTGTGATAAACCTCAAGGTACAGTCAACGGTCGATGGTTTTTTCTAGTTCTCAAACTCACCGACAGCGTTGAATGTTCACTGAAGCTATCCAAAGATGGCTGTACACATGCACTGTGCAGATTTTCCATGCATATGTTTTCCATAGACTGCCAGTGGAAACACTGCTGAGGACTGCACATTCTTTATTGTAAAGCTTTAAACTGCAAAGTATTTTAATTACGGAATGGAACCTCGAGGACTAATGAATTGCAGAAGTGTAACACTCTGGTTATGGATGCTGAGTTGACTTAGTATTTCTTAAACCAGCTCTGAATAGATTGGAGTTGCAGTTGTGGAAAAGCCTTTCCTCTTGTGGATATGCATGTTCTCAATAGCAGCACTAAGGATGTTTATAATGATTCAGATTTCTTTATAAAGTTCACTTGAAACAAACCTGGGGTGGAGGCTCACCCATAGTGCTAAACCAACAGAAGGGAGAGAAGGGGATCTACTTAGTGCAGTACATAATGTCTGTATTTCCACAGCTCTTGTCCCTGCTCTTCTTTCCCCTAAAAAGAGGAAAAAGGGGATTTAATCTCTTTAAATCTCTGTATTGCATCTAATTATCTTTACCTTTCCCACCTGCCTTGCATGGTTCCAGAGGGATGACTTACTTGCAGTTTGTTGGTTAAAAAGTAAATCTGCTGCTGTATCTGAAACAACTTTCCTGTGAGTGCAGTGGAGCCTACAGAGGCAGTGGGGATAATTTACTGCTTAAGTGCTGGAAACTTGCTTTAAATTCAGAATATTTTCTTTTGTTGTAGGGATCTAACAGTTTCTCTCTGAATATTCTGAGCTGATATATGTAATTTAACAGTAAGTGTATTGTCTAATAAAGTACTTGAAGCAATCTTGCTCCAGGAATACAGTTTGTAGCCTGCACTTAAACTGATTGATTTTAATGGTATCATTAAACATCAGCTGGTACTGAAAATCAAAAAGAATTCTCCAAAAATTAGTCTCACCTTTTTTCTTGCCATCATTTGGAGTAGGAGCTGGTGGAAAGAACAAAGACAATTTGAATTAATCACAAGCAGTGCTCAGCCTGGAGTATTAAGCCTCAGGAGTGTCCCAGTGTGAAGGGTGACTACGTGTGGTAGGTATAACAAAAATCAAGGAAACTCAGTTCAAGTCAAGCATGAAATTTTGGTTTTAACAAACCAAAACAGTGTGTTTATATTTAAATGTCATTGTGAGAGAGGCTTTTTTCTCAATTCACTGCTTCTTCCTCCTTTATCCCTCCGATGACCTTTGAGGTAGGAACTTTCATCTTCTTGTTTCATGATTTCAGAGCCTGAATTTCTTCTGCAAGTCAAACTGTACATGTTATTTCTATATCCTGGCTGCACACTCCTTCCCCTTTGCAAAGTTCAAAGCTCTCCATCAGATTTTTTGGACAGACTCCAAAATGATAAAATAGTTTTCTGGAAACTCTAAGTGGGCAATAGCTGCAAGGCACACTCCAAAAGTTATGGTCTGCACTGAACCATCAACATGCCTTCCTTTCTCCCAGACTTCTTTCCACTAGGAACCACTGAAACTAGAGCTGACAGCTGGCACCTCTATTGTTATTCCTTAATTATTATTTTTTGTTGTGGAAAAAGCATGAAGTGAACCCTCCCCAGATGCTGACAGGGTCCCTGAAAGCCCAGCTCTGTTCTCTGCAGGGAGCACCTTGGGATCCCTGTGAGGCCACCAGTCAGGAGGCAGTGACTGCTGAACAGGACCTTTTCTGGGAATGAAAGTATTGAACGTTCAGGGCACATGGGGTTTCCTTTCAAACTCCAGAAAATGGTTTCCTCGAAATTTGCATACAAACCCTGAAACACAGTGGTTTACCTGTTTGTAGTAGGTAACTGTTCAGGGTTGAGTTAATTTGGTGGATGTTTCTTGTGCTCTTTCTGTTTATGGTGCCTGAACAATTCTTACACCCTAATCCAATCATTCTATAGCTCCTCACAATAAGGCTTTTATTTAGCAGGGCAGGACTCCCAACAGCACTGCCCTAAAGTATCACTAAATAAATTTTACATATGCATCTGGTAGTAAAACAGCTTCCCTTTGCTCCCAGCCCCTGTGCTGTAGCTGTGACTCTCATGAGGGAGTTGTGTGACCCCAGTGAAGGAAATGGGGCCAGGATTGTCCTCAGCACATGACAGTGTCTTCCTGCCTGCCTGGAGCATGCACAGAAATGCCATGTGCAAGCACATTGGCTTTGTCCTGGAACAAGCTTTAATTGTGTTATAAAAATGTGTTTTCTTTGTCGAGGTAAATGACTTCAGCAGGGTAAGCATGCAAATACCCCCTGGGGAGACAAGAGCATGGAATTGCTGCTGGTAATTTTAGTTATTGCTGTTTCACTGAAATTTGGGTGAGTGTTTAACAACACTCTTCTACAGTGAGCACTGGAGATTATTTTTAACTGTTCAAAAATTCCTTGGGACTACTACTTGACAAGTCTGGGGGCTACATAAAACTGGGGGACAAAGTTACCAGTCTGTTCCATTTGCCTTTTTAGAACATAGTGCTGTGAGGATGATCCCAGAGAAAACAGAGCTCTCCTGGGACCTGGGAGAAATGCTGTTAGTACCAGTTTCCAGCGATTTAGGGACGACTTACCAAGTCCTTTTGATCTCATTCTAAGTTGAGAAGCTTGCTTCTGGATGCAACATACCCTAGACTTTTGTAAGGTGTTTGACTTAATACCGAATGACAATTTAAACTGGTATGATACAAATTTGCTGTGGCAAATGTTAAAAGGATTAACGAATGACAAATGGGGAGGTCTAAATGCAATTCCAAGTGGGAACTTGATCCAGTTGGCAAAGCCTTAGAATGACTTGGCCACATCCTAAAGCACCGCTGCAGGCCTGGGAGAAATGCGGTATCCCACATTAGCAGGTTTGGGGTTTTTAGGCAGAAGAGTGACACAGATTTGGATCTCTAGATAAATCAAGTGTAAGTGAATGCTCTGGTCCAGTTGAATGCAAAGTTCCATGTTTGGGAACAAGGAATACAGACCATGTGTGAGGATAAAGGGGCAGTACTTGCCACAGAGATAATTAACTGCATGTGTGTGCACGATCTGACTCTACTACTGTGCAAACAATGAAATACTGAACAGCAGCACAGGCTGGTGCATCTGCATTTAGTTCTCCTGAAACTGCTGAAAGGATGCTTTAGTTCTAGCACAGGTTGCCCTGAACACAGCACTGAGCTGAGCAGGTTTTTGAAAGTTTTGAGTGGAGAGCAATTAAATAATCAGAAAGACTGTCACCAGTAAAATAAGGTTCTCTGAGGTAAACCAGTGAAGGTTCAGGAGTTCTGTCCTGTCTCTGAACATCTTTACCTGCACAGCTGGGCCAGTTAGAGCCGAGCAACCCTGCCCTGGGTTTGGGATCAGTCTGGCTTCATAGCGGGGAAGCAGAACCCTGGCAGTGGGTGTTGGCAGGGAAAAATGGTCTGCCTCTTCAGAAACTCAGGGCACCAACTTGTGTTTCAAGAGCATGTGAAAGAGTGGAAAGCTTTTTTGACCTCTTGGGATGTGATTTTGCAAGAAAATTACATTAGACATTCATGCTTGAAAGATGCTAGGCTAAGGCTCATGGGCAGGGGCTTCCTTGCTGACCTGCTTAGACAGGAGTGATTGCCTGGATTAGAGCCCAGCTCACTGTCCTGTCTCCAGAGTTGTTCTGTGCAAGGTGAAGGGATCAGCACGTGATGTCTCAAGCCCTGCCTGCCCCCACAGCACATTTCCCCAGGGCCTGAGCACAGTCTCACCCAGGCAGGCTGGGGAGGGGATCAGGAGCCTCCCAGCACCCCAAGGTGGTGTCAGGGATGTTGTTCTGTGCAGACAAGCAGGGATGGGTTTGGAGGGAGCTCCATTTATGAACTGTTTGTACCTGGGCTGGAACAAAATGACCTCAGCCCAGGATGTCTCAGTTACGGTGTCGTCATCTCATTTCACAGAACTTCAGAAATTGTCTTTGTTGGGAAAAAACTACTTTGGATGTCTGGGACCGCTAGTGAATTGCAGCTGTTGGCTGCAATCAATAAAGCAGTTCTGACTCTTTAAAATAAAACCAAACCAGTGGCTAATGGATGTTTGGAGAACGATACAAGGAGGAGAAGCTTGCATATTTCCTGCTAATCATCTCCTGTCTTCCAGACATTTTTCAACACACACAGACTTCTGGAGACAGACTTCTGTGCGTTCAGTCACCAGGAATGCATTTTTCTTTTCATGAATTTGCACAGCTTCCCTGTGAACTTTTATCCCCTGTCTTTTAAGATAACATTTGTTGATTGGCTGTGTTAGATCCATCACTTTTAATGGAGAGGAATCTCAGGTGTCCTCCTGATGAATTCCTGCAGTTGCACCATGGCTGCGCACATCTAACGCTGGGTAAGCAGCTTTGTGAGATATAAATAACGTTGTCTTTTCTGCTGTATTGAACATGCTCACAGGTCTTCATCACTGAGGGCGGCGCTGCTCCAGGCCCAGGATGTGTTACATTTATTGGGGTGGTGAATTTAGGATAAGTGCTTCTTCAGAAGGTCCCCCTGTGCTGACTGCTCTTCTTGGCTGGCAGCTTTGTGTCTGTGAAGATCAAAAGATTTCCCATTAGCTGTGAATTCAGGCATAGTTCCTGTGCCTGTTTCGGGAAGGAGAGAGATGATCCTAACTGCAGATGATTCTGTTACTGAGATTGTTTTCCGCCTTTTAGCTTTTTAGAAATCGCTGGCGGAGTCATCGGTCTGACAGTTTTCACAAAAATTAGTTCCTGTGCTGCAGAGAATTGCCTTGTTGTGCTGAGGTTGGAAGGAGCTGTCCTTGCCAGGGCAGGGAGGGCAGGAAGCACCACTGGTTCTCCTGCTGCTCCCCAGAGTCCAGCTGAGGTTCCCCTGTCATTGTTTCTGGGTGTGTGATGTCGCTGGATAATGTCAAAGAATCCCAGGTTTGGGGTTAAGGGCTCCTTGGCTTTGGTGGGGCAGTGCATGGGTGGGCTCACCCTAGCTCACACCTGCCCCAGGATGTGTTCCACAGCAATCACTTTCCTTTTCTCATGTGAGACACTAAAGACATGCCCAGAACCTGCACTTGTAATGGGCAAACATGGGCAAAATATGGTTCAGAGTAACTGGGAGAGAATTCTGAGCTCTGTTTTCTTGAAATGGCTTCCTGTGACTTCAGACCAGGGACATAACCCCCATGGAACTGCTGCCATGTGTCCCTGTTCACACACTGACCAGACACAACACTATAAAAGTATAGATTGTTTTAAAAATATGCTAATTGGGACTTTTATATTTGATTCCCTGTTTGGAATATTAGCAATTCCACATGGATAAAGCTTAGGTTATCTGCTTGGGAAGCAGTATGGATGAAGAGGGATCAAATGGAGGATTTGCTTTTCATAATCATAATGTTTCCTCCTGATTCATTGATAACTGTCCCTTTGAAGATAATTAGTTCCTGGTTTTCATCTTTATAATCCAGCAATTCTCATCTGATAGACTTCAAGATTTGAAGTTCTTCTCCAAAGAAATACCTATAAAATCTCACTTTTTGGCTCAGTTTTGGCAGTGTGGCACCTCTGGGTCAGTTTTATGCCGCCACCTTGTAAGACTCCATTTCACGATACACTCACTGCAATAAAGATTTTACTTCCAGTAACTGTATATAACTGAGGCAAAGAAAATGACATTACGATGACATTGTAATGAGCAAGAAAATGAATCCTCACGTGGCTTTCTCCCCATCCTCCTCACAAAGGTTATGAGATTTCTTATCCCTTGCCAACATCTGGCTGATCTGGAAGCGTGTTATTCTTTCCATGAGGAGTGTCTGTGAGCTGAGTGGGTGCCACATGGAACAAGTGCCCTGATGTCACTGAACCTCTGCAGGATCCTGGCTCCCATCTTGTGGCCGTGGTCACTCCCAGGCAGCTCCAGCAGGTACCACCAGGCCTGGATGGATGTGCTCCAGGTGACAGGGAAACATCACATCCTGAGCATGGTCCCATCCACCCACGGATGGATTTCCACTGTTTCCTTGCTCTTTTTTCCCATTCTCACACCAAATTCATCCAGCCTTGTTTACACGTGGTCTGAACGGGCGCTGATCACGCAGTGCTGGCTCCAGAGCTTGAGCTGTGTTTCTGTGAGACCTTCCTCCCACTGCGTAGGGCTCAGCCAGAGCAGCACGTCTTGAACTGTTCCTTCAGGTGTTAACATTTAAAATAGAAGTGTCTTCAAAGACTAGAACAACTAACTGTGATTTGGGGGTAAAAATGAGGCGGTCTCTTCTATCTGGTTACCAGGCAAATATTCTGTTGGAAGAAAGACTTCCTCCCCCGCCTCTTATATATTTAATTTCTTTGCTTTTGCGTGCTTTTAAATATTGGATGGATGGGGATATGACCCCCAGGTGGGCAGGGCCCAGCCATTCTTCTCTGAATTATACATTTAGCCTATTTAAATGCAGCCATCACGTGAAACAAAAAGGAGAAAATGTACTTATGTTCATTTAGAAGAATGATCTTTGGATAACGTCACCAAATATTGCAGGGTTTTATCTTGCCTATAAAATAAATTGGTCCCAGTGTGCTGTGAGATGCACATAAAAGTTTGAATATGAAAGTAGTATAAAATTCAGATGAGTTGGTAGGACTGGCTTTAGAATTTTGAAAGAACGGGAACAGCTTTCCTAAGATCGGTGCACGAGGGAGGGAGGGACGTACCGCAGGTTTGCATTTGTGAATCTCAACCTACTGGCAGATTTTCTTTCTTGGTGCCCTTTCTCCTGACGTTTGATGGTATGGCTGACCCTTTGTCCTGGGGTGTGATGAGAGCACAGGTGTTCCAGATGTGCTGTGTACCCCACCCAGCACGGTGAGACCACAAAGACCGATGACAACGGTGACGCTCAGATTTGGTTGGTGGGCTTTGGATTGTCAGTTCTGCCATCACTTCAATATTTTTATAGCTTTTTTCTTTTACACTGAACTCACTGGTGTTTAGAAAATGGTTTCTAATATTTTAAGGTACACCTTCTTGCCTTCCCTCTGGTCAGTACTTACACCACCAAGGCAGGGTTTGCACGGTCTCTGTTCTGTAATTGCTTCCTACCAGAACAATTAAGAGCTGTGAGAGGAGAGGAAATTTGGCTAAAGTGTTCCAAATGGAAATCTGCTTTTATGTGGTTTCAGAATGACAACCCAGCAAGCACAGGGGGATGTACTGTAAAGTGTCAGCATCCAGACAGCACCATCCTTATCCTCAGTAAACAGGCGGGGTTGGGAGGGACGTCTGGATCTGGGCAATCCACACCAATTCTCCTCCACAAAGCTCACACAGGTACAAACAAAACAGCCTCACCCAAATATTTCAGTACTTCCTTCTTTTCCAAAGTAGACTGCAGAAATATTGCATCTACACACTGGTTACTGAAGGCAAAAAATGAATTAAATAGGGCAAACAAAGCTGGAGCTAAGCTATTATGTATTTCAGACTGCTTAGTATTTGGCATGTGGACCAAATGCTTTAGATTATAAGGCATAAGCCTTTCAGAACCTTAAGTTATTTTAAAATTAAATGGATGACAGGCACAGGTCTGCTGCATGGATTTGATTTTCTTTGTGTCTTAGCAGAAGTAGTAAGCAATGTCTCTAAGTATCTAATAAAGCTATTTTCTGCTATTACAGAAAGGTTTGCTATGAGAAACAGAACTGAGAAAGGATCACATTTTCAATAAAACAAATTGAACAGATTCTCAGAAATCTAGGTCACAGTAACAGATGACCTATACATGGTCCTAGTTTTTGATGCAACTGTCTAATCTGCTCTGAGAGTACTAGCCAGACATCATTCCTAATTGACCTTGATATTCAGTGAACAGAAAGAAAGCTAAAGCCACACGATATTTAAATCTTTAGCAGAAAATAATATATGGCAAACTTGAACGTACTCTGTTTTGTAACTAGGACCTTTTTAATGTGAACCTTGTCTGCAAACGTGTTGATCATCTGAACAGTCTGAATTTGAGGCTCTGCCTAAAGAGATAAATCTGAGTAGGAAGAGCCATCCATCACAGCCGGTTGCAGGAGGGTCACAGAACCACCCTCAGCCCTGGTGGGCTCCTGCAGCCTCCTCAGCGAGCTGGGAGCTCTCTCCTGCCTGCTCTGGGGGCTCAGCTCCAGCAGCAGCCCCCGCCTGCCCAGCCCTGCTTGTGTAAATGGAGCTGCTGCCACTCCAGGGCACTGGCATGCGTGCAGCTGGAAATGCAAGTAAACACGGGAGACTGGGAATTGCGGTGTGTGGTGAAACCCTGACCACTTCTGCTCACAGACCAGATAAATCCTTTTTGTTCATGACATCAGACTCGAGATGTAGCACTATTTACAGAGGCACTGTGGACTTGTACATGGGAGCAGAGGGATGGATGTGTGCTCAAAGCCTGGGAAAAGCCAAGTAGGAAAGCCTTGAATACTCACATGACAAGGTATTTTCCAAGAGAACTATGAACTGATTTGGTTACCAAATTGAGAATCAGTAAATGTATTGACAGAGTTTTGGGGATTGAGGCCTTGCTGGACTCACTGTGTTCCAGTGTGCCTGCACTGGATGAGCAGTGCCTGTGCCACTGCTGGGCTGGAGCCAGCCCAGAGCACACAGCCCCCGGCCCCTGCGTGTCAGAGCAGCTCTGGGCTGAGGGCAGTGCCCGTGGGGGGACACGTTAATGCCCCACGTGCTGCCCATGCCCACCCAGCCCTTGCAGCTGGGCATCCCATCCCACACAGCCTGGCTCTGCAAGGGAAGCACAGGTTAAGTGCAGGGCTGAGCAGCGTGGTGCTGCCAGCCCAAACTGTGCAGGATCCCAAAGGTGTTACGGTGCAAAGGGACCTGCTGCCGGGCAGCAGAATTCCCATTCCCAGCCTTCCTGCAATATTCATTCCCACACCATTAACTGCTAATGCAGGAGGGTTCCTGGGCTTGAGATGCAGCACTCAGAAATGTGCAGTTTTACCCCAGTCACTGCTGGCAGCGGGGTTCATTTCTTTGTGTTATGGTACAGGGCAGCTGCAGATGGTTTGAGCTCCTCTCAGGCAGAACAGGGAGGGCAGGAATGACTGAAGTCTGTTTGAAAAGGTGATGTCACCAGTCTCTATGTCCGTGGTGCTTCTTAGGGAAACACATGCTTCCATGTTATCCTTACATCAAAACACCCAGTTGTTATCTTTTGAGTTCTTAACATTTGAAACTGTTGAGCACTATTAATCAACACTGTGGGTCTGAAACGATTACAGCATCTGCTGGCTATTATGAAGATAAAATGAAATTCCTAGGATTCCACATTTTTTGTTCAATTGCCAAGCGTATTGTGAGATCTCAGCATACCTGACGCATTTTTATTGGCAACCAACCCTGTAATGCAATAGCATCTATTAATGCTTGGATTATGCACGGGCTGGTGTTCTGCATCTGCTGCAACTTCCAAGCCTGTTAGTGGTTGTGGCAGTGCTTCAGGCTTTATAAGCTTTCCCTTGGAATAGTTGTAAGTGGAGTTGTGAAAACTGACTTTGGAATGATCTGTTATTTCTCTGTGCAGTTTAAATAAACCCTGACCACATGAGAAGAGCCATCAGCATCCTTTTCTTATGTGCCTGATGGGATTATTCCCGTGTCCAGGCTGAGTCTGTGGATGCTGCTGGGGGTGGGTCATGCCCAGACATTCCTCTTAAGGCTGTTTTGATTAAGCAGAAGTGCTTCTTGCCTACCTATACTGGTCTGGTTTCCATTCAGAACTATGTGCTTAACAGGTACTCAAATCTTACGACCCAATTGCAAGGACAGAATTTAACTTTTCAGCACATTTTTTTAGACAATACTTTCAAGGGGTAGGTTTTAACATTAGCATCTGGATGAATATTAAGTATTAGCAGTCTTACAGGTTACAGAAAAGGCTGCTGCATTTTAAGAATACCATGGAATTTCATCTAAAAGTGTGTTGTAGATAGAGCCATCAATATTCTTAACCTTTATTAAAAATAATAATGTTTTTGTTCAAAGGCCTATTTTAGGTAGATCCTTCTGGGCTTGTCAGTACCAGCAAGGGAAAAAAAAATCAAAATAGGTGATAAGAATTGGGCTAGATTACAATCAAGCTAAGTTTTACTGAGAAGTAATACACCCAAGCCATTGTACTCCATGAGGAAGAGAATTCAAGGAAGTTATATAATTACTCAGACAAAACTGACTCCTGTGAAAAGTATTTACAGCCACATTTATATTTTTAATATTCTGAAACAGCAGCTGAAAATTGTGTGAGCTGGCCCCTCACATGGACGGGTGCTTGTTAATCGTACAAGAAGCACCTTCTTTAGAAGTGTGGTTTTTACTCATCCAACCTTTTTTTCACCCTTCAGTGCTCAAAGGACCAGTGGAAGCAAGGTTAGCACTGCTCTTCCCAGGTGTCCCCCTGGAAGATGAACCTTCCTTGCTTTAAAACTCTTCCCCTTTTCCTGAGCTCACCAGGGCTGCGTTGATAAAAACACGCTCAACGGCAGCAAACAGCCCAGCGTTTGTTTCTGAATTTTATGATGCTTTGTATGGCTGCAGCTCATAACAAACACACACTTCCCAAGTGCAACACACAGCTCTCACTTTCATTGTTGTTCCTGGGTGAAGAAGGGCCACGCCATCCCACTCACACCTAGAGACACCCTTACACCGCGTGCCTGGCGAACTCTAACAGCCTAAAATCCCGCTGCACCGGCATTTCATCTGGCACTAAGGCAGTAGGGGAGGTAAGATTTATGGAAAAATACAAAAAGAGAGGAGGAGCAGCCCCAAGCCTGCAGCTCTGGGGGCTCCGAGTGCCCCGAGCCCCGGCGCGCGGCCGCGGCGCCGCGCACAGCGAGGGGCTGGCTTCTCAGCTAATAAAACCCGCTGGTTGGTTTTCTAATCTCGATAATTTCTGCTCATTGGCTCCAATCAGCAGATTAAAGCCCAGTCTCCGAGCAGTTCTCATTTTAACTCCAGACTGGGGGGGAAAGTAGGGGAAATGGGAGGTACCAGACACTGAGCGGTTTGGTTTTTCTTATTTATTTTTGTGTTTGCCAAGTTGACACAACTGAACGATGTTCTTCTCCACAGCTGGTACTGGAGCTGCATGGAGTAAATTTACTGGACCTTTTGAGATGAAATAAACTGCCCAGCCATGTCCCCTTATAGCCACCACTAAACCAAGTCCATTAGAACACCACCCCATCTCAGGCTGGACATCAGCTGCCTCGGTAACAAATCTCTGCTTTTATAAACACTTTCAGTTTTTTTGTTCTCAAATTCTAGTTCTCC